>PVKS010023761.1:0-31925 GCA_004027875.1 Aplodontia rufa | reverse complement strand
AGAGAGAGAGAGAGAGAGAGCAAAAGAAATAAAGAATTGATATAATTTTTTTCCCCTTAAATGTTTGGTAGCATTCACCAGTGAAATCATCTTAGACTGGTGCTCTCTGTTGGGGGGGCTTATTAGCTATTGATAATGTCTTTAATAGATATTCAGATTGTTTGCTTCTTCTGTGAGTTTTGGCTGACCATGTTTTCAGAGAAATTGGTTCATTTCATTTATCTATTTTAAAGAACGAGGGAGAGAATGAAAGAGAGAATCGATTTTTTTTTAGAACCAAAGTCCTTTTTTTTTTAAAGAGAGAGGGACAGTGAGAGAGACAGAGAAAGAGAGAAACAACTTTAGTTTTTCACATGGCCTTCGTTGCTCCAATACTCAGTTGTGTATGTGGTGCTGGGGTTTGAACCCGGGTCCTCACGCTTGCCAGGCAAGTGACAAAACCACTGAGCCACCGCTCCAGCCCCTGAATCAATTCTTTTTTTTTAAAGAGAGGGACAGTGAGAGAGAGAGAATCAATCTTGTTTAGTTTTTCATGTGGCTTTTGTTGCTCTGACACTTCATTGTGTACGTGGTGCTGGGGTTCAAACCCGCATCCTCACGCATGCCACGCAAGTGCTGAAACCACTGAGCCACCACTCCAGTCCCAGAGAGAAGCAATTGTATTTATTTTTTCATCTGGTTTTGTTTCTTGTACACTTAGTTGTGTATGTGGTGCTGGGGTTCAAACCCAGGTCCTTGGGAAGGCCAGGCAAGTGCTCCAACCACTGAGCCATCGCTCCCACCTCTCTTCATTTCATTTAAAGTAGCAAATCCACGACCATAATATTGTTCATATTATTCCTTGATTTTGCAAGACTAGATCTTGCTAAGTTGCTTAGGGCCTAAGTTGCTAAGGGTGGCTTTAAACTTGCAATTCTCCTATCTGAGTCTCCCAAGCCATTGGGATTCCAGGCCTGCACCACCACCCATCACACCTGTCTTCCTTGATTATCTTTTATTTTTTTCCTCAAGGCTGAGGACCCAACTCGGGGCTTTGTGCACGCTAGGCAAGTGCTCTGCCACTGAGCTAAATCCCCAACCCCCCACCTTTTTTTTTTTTTTTTTTAAGAGAGAGAGGGACCGTGAGAGAGAGAATCAATTTTATTTAGTTTTTCTTGTGGCTTTCGTTGCTCATGTGAGACTTTGTTGTGCACGTGGTGCTGGGGTTTGAACTGGTGTACTGGAGCATGTGGGGCAGCTGTAACTGCCGAGCCGCTGCTCCAGGCCTTTGATTATCTTTTCAATGTCCATGGGATCTGTAGTTACGTTCCGTCTTTCATTTTTTACATTGGTAATGTGCACCGAGCTGGAGCGGTGGCTCAGCGGTTACGACGCTTGCCTGGCATGCGTGAGGACGAGGGTTCAAACCCCAGCACCACCTACACCATGAAGTCTCGGAGCAACGAAGGCCATGTGAAAACTAAATAAAACTGATTCTCTCTCTCCCTCTCACTGTCCCTCCCTCTCTCTTTAAAAAAACAAACAAAAAAATACAATACTGTGCACTTTTTTTTTTTAAGTCTTGCTAGAGGCTTATTGATTTTATTTATTTCCCAAAGAGCTGGTTCTTTGGTTTAGTTGATTTTCTCTCTGTCTGTCTGTCTGTCTCTTGTTTTGGGACTGGGAATTGAACTCAGGGGAGCTTTACATCGGAGCTACAGCCTGGTGGCTTTTTTGTTGTTGTTGCTGGGATTTTTTCTATTTTTTATTTTTTATGAGACCAAGTCTCCCTAAGTTGCTGAGGCTGGTCTGCACTTGTGATCCTCCAGCCTCAGCCTCCCTTGTCAGTGGGATTACAGGTATGCGCCGCTCCGCGCAGCTAGTTGATTTCCCTATTGATTTCCTTTTTCACTTTCATTGATTCCTGCTCTGTGTACAGTTTGCTGGGATGGCACTCGAGGGCCTTCCACATGCTAAGGAAAAGCTGTAGTTCTGAGCTACACACTCAGTCCTATAATTTTCTAATTTTGCTTGCTTTTTTTTGCATCTGGGGAATTGAACCCAGGAGCACCCTATCACTGAGTCACAAACCTAGTCCTCATCATTTATTTTTTATTTTTTATTTTGAGACAGAGTCTTGCTAAATTACTGAGGTGGGCCTTGAACTTGCAATCCTCTCTCAGCTCCCGGAGTTGCTGGGATCACAGGTGTGCCCTACCACATCTGGTTTATTATTACTTTTCAAGTAATAAACTTTAGATTTAAGTTGTCTTTTTTGGTTTGTTTTTTCCTGTGTGGGAAGCCTGTATTACTGATTTTAGATCTTTTGCTTTTCTAATATATATTGGCAGGGGCTGGAGCAGTGGCTCAGCGGTTTCGGCGCTTGCTTGGAAAGCACGAGGACCCGGGTTCAAACCCCAGCACCACCTACACAGCTAAGTGTTGGAACAACAAAGGCCATGTGAAAAACTAAATAAAGTTGTTTCTCTCTTTCTCTGTCTCTCTCTCTCTCTCACTGTCCCTCTCTCTTAAAAAAAATATATTCAGGGTTATAAATAAATTTTTTCTAAGCATTGCTTTTGCTGTATCCTACAAAAGTTTTTGTCAGGGCAGCTTGGGATTAAACCCAGGGCCCATGCACACTAGGCATGTACCGTACCACTGAACTCTACCCCAAACCCCAACTCCAAAATATTTTAAAGTTTCCCTTGAGATTTCTTCTTTGACTCATGTGTTATTTAGAAATGTGTTATTTAATCTTTCAGTATTTGGGACTTTTCTACTATGTGTTTTTTATTTCTACTTTAATTCCACTGTAGTCTAAGACACAGTTTGTATCATTCATATTCTTTTAAATTTGTTAAGAAATGTCTTATGGGAACTGGAGCGGTGGCTCGGTGGTTATGGCGCTTGCCGGTCATGTGCGAGCACACGGGTTCAAACCCCAGCACCCACGTACACAACTAAGTGTTGGAGCAACGAAAGCCACGTGAAAAACTCAATACAAATTGATTCTCTCTCTCTCTCTCTCTCTCTCTCTCTGTCTTCCCCTCACTGTGTGGCTTTTTCTGGTGAATGTTCTATGAGAAATTGAGAATTAAGAAGAATAGGGGTTGGGATTTAGCTCAGGGCAGAGCGCTTGACTAGCACATGCAAGGCCCCGAGTTCGATCCTCAGCACCCCCAAAAAAACCCAAAAAACAAAACAAAAAAAGAATATGTATTCTGCTGTTCAATGAAATAGTGCATAGAGGTTAATTTATTATTACTATTTTTTTGAAATCACGGATTGAACCCGGGAGCATTTATCCACTTATCCACATCCCCAGAGCTTTTTATTTATTTATTTATTTTTTGACACAGGGTCTCACTAAGTTGCTCAATCCCCTGCTAAGTTGCTGAGGCTGGCTTTGACCTTGCGTTCCTCCTGCCTTAGCCTCCTGACCTGCTATGATTACAGGCACGTGTCTAACTAGACCTGCCTGTTTGTTTTAGTTTTTTTTTTTAAAGAAAGAGTTTTATCTTTTCACCTGGTTTTTGTTTCCCCCTTTAGTTGTGCATGTGGAACCTGGGTCCTCGGGCATGCCAGGCAAGTGCTCGACCGCTGAGCCGCTCCAGCTCCGTCCTCAGTTGCTCTTATTTTTTTATTTTGAGACAGGGTCTCACTAAGTTTCTTGGGGCCTCGTTGAGTTGCTGAGCCTGGCTTTGAACTTGCCATCCTCCTGCTTCAGCCTCCTGACCTCCTGGGATTATAGGCATGGACCACCACCCCTGCTGGAGGTCTAAATTGTTTTTTCTGCTCCTGATCCTGGGGTTTGAAACCAGGTCTCTCTCCACTCAGTTACATTCCCACTCCTTCTTATCTTTTACCTTGAGACAGGGTTTCACTAAACGGCTGAGGCTGACCTTGGAACTTAGGATCCTTCTGCCTCACCCTCCTGAGTTACTGGAATTACAGTTGTGCCCCCAGCTCAGAATTTTTTGTTTATCTCTTTGATTTTCTGTAGGGAAACAAAATCAGGCAGTCAGTGTAGATAGAATAAGGGTCAACTGAGAGTGAATTGGCTGATAGCTTTCTTTCTTGTCTTTTTTAGAGAGAAAGGGACAGTGAGAGAGAGAGAGAGAGAATATGAATCAGTTTTGTTTAGTTTTTCATGTGGCTTTCGTTGCTCTGGCACTTGTATACGTGAAGCTTGGTGTTGAACTGGCATCCTTGTGCATGCCAGGCAAGTGCCATAACCAGCCACCACTCCAGCCCCTGATAGTTTTCTTTAAGGAACAGGGAGCGCATGCAGTTCCAAATAAACTGATATGCACATCAGCAGGCCACCAACATCTGCTCACAGGTGGGTGTTGTCCAGCTGGGCTCCCTCACCCAGGCGTGGGTGGGGGGCAGAACCATGCTATGGTTTTTGTTATACTTCGGAGCCCAAGCTGGCAGTCAGCTCTCTCTCGGTTCAAGGCCAGTCTCTCTCTGATTCAGGGTCTGTATTCTCCAGGTCATAAGCATTAACTTGTGAGCATGAGCCGTCTGACCTCACCTGGGGGCAGTGCGCCTTCTTTGTTTGATCTGTACCTAGACAGGGCCTATGAAACGTGGCCAGCAGGGGCCTGTAGTCCGGATGGGATAAAAGGACAGATCCCATGTTAAGAGGGGGACCCTTGGCTCTGAGGCTCCGTTCTCCCCCTGGGGAGAAGTCTGCTTTCTCTTTCTATCCATTTCTTTTTCTTTCTTAAGTGAGAGGGACAGAGAGAGAGGGAGAGAGGATCAATTTTATTTAGTTTTTCTCATGGCCTTTGTTGCACAGACACTTGGTTGTGTACGTGGTGCTGGGGTTGGAACCTGCGTCCCTGCGCGTATCAGGCAAGCGCCAAAACCACACTGCTCCAGCCCCACCTCTGTCCTTTTCTTAAATAAACTGCTTATGTTCACCGCCTCTCTTTCCTGAGTAACACTGCTTGCTGCGCTGGCCTCAGGGTTCCATGGTGCCCATTCTTCCCCTCTGAGGAACAGGAAACTGACACCGATTATCAGCTTGGTATCACTGTCGTATGCCGAGGTGTCCTTTTGTGACATTTATCCTGCTTGATGTTTGGTGAGCTTCCTGGATTTGTGTTTTGGTGTCTGACTTTAATTTTGGAAGTTCTCCATCATTACTGTTTCGAATTTTCACTTTGTTCCCTTCTCCTTTTCTTCTGCACCTGGTATTGCGTATATGTTACTCCTGTCATAATTGTCACACAGTTCTTGAACATTCTGTTCTGATGACTTTTTTCTTTGCTTTCTAGTTCTGGGGGTTTCTGAGATACCTTTCAGCTCAGAGATTGTTTTTCCTCAGCTCTGTCCAGTTCATTATAGGCCCATCAAAGACGTTCTTCAAGCTGGGTGCAGTGATGTCTGCCATCCCAATGACCCAGAAGGCTGGGGCAGGAGGATCACAAGTTTGAGGCCAGTCTCAGTAACTTAGTGAGGCCCTAAGCATCTTGGCAAGACCCTGTCTCAAAATAAAAAATAAAAAGGGTTGGGGCTGGGGCTGGAGTGGTTGCTCAGTGGTATTGCACTTGAGGGGCATGTTGGAGGACCAGGTTCAAATCCTAGCACCACATACACAACTAAGTGTCAGAGCAACGAAGACCAAATGAAAGTCGATTCTCTCTTTCCATCCCTCTCTCTCTCTCTTTTCTTTTAAAAAGAGGGAAGGACATCGAGCGAGAGAGAGAGAGAGACAGAGAGAATCAATTTTTATTGAGTTTTCCACGTGGCTTTCGCTGGTCTGACCCTTAGTTGTGTGTGTGGGTGCTGGGGTTTGAACCCATGTACTTGCGCATGCCAGGCAATCGCCATAACCATTGAGCCACCGCTCCAGCCCCTCTCTCTCTCTTAAAAAAAAAAAAAGATTGGGGATGTGGCTCCGTGGTAAAATGTCCCTGGGTTCAATCCCCGGGACTTGCTCTGCCCCCCACCACAAAGACATTCTGCAGTTTTGTTATAGTGGTTTTGATTTCTAGTATTTCTTTTTGGTTCTTTGGTAGAGTTTTCCTCTCGCTGTTTATATTGCCTATCTATTTTTCTTTCTTTCTTTTAAGAGAGAGAGACAGTGAGAGAGCGAGAGAATCGATTTTATTTCGTACACATACACAACAAAGTGTCTGGGATTCGAACTTGCATACTTATGCATGCCCGGCAAGCGCTGTAACCACTGAGCCTCTGCCCCAGCCCCACGGGTGTATTATTTTTATTTTATTTTATTTTTTAAAGCAAGAGAAGGACAGGGGGGGAGAGAGAGAGGGGGAGGGCAGAGAGAGAGAGAGAGAGAGGATAAATTTTATTTAGTTTTTCACATGGCTTTTGTTGCTCACACACTTGGTTGTGTACGTGGTGCTGGGATTTGAACCCGTGTCCTCCCGCATGCCAGGCAAGGACTGCAACTCTGAGCCACTGCTCCAGCACCAGATCACAGCTGTTTTAAATTCCAGGTTTGATAATTCCAAATCCTTGTGCTATGGGAATCTGAGTCTTCCCCTATCTCTTGGAACTCTGTTTCCTTTGGCCTTTTCCGGCTGCCTCACAATGTTCCCTTGACAGTCAGACAGAACCTGCCACATACCGGGTAAAAGGTCTTTGAAGGGGGTGCAAAGGCCAAGGGGGCGTTTTTGTCCTCTGAGTAGGCCTGCCTCTTTTAGGGAGCCTGCACCCTGGGACCGTGAGCTTCACGTGTGTGAGAACCCGGTAAAGGTCCTGGAAGAAGACCCTGCACGTGGCTCGGTCCCCTGCAGTTTGTGCGCACTGAGCCTGCAGCAAGCTCTCAGTCCCAATCGAGGCTGCGCCCCGGGGCACGGGTTCCTCGGGTGCTTTGTGGGTGGGTTTCTGTTCTGCTAAGCTGTGATCGCCTTATTTCTCTCTGTCTCTCCCATGTGGGTGACAGTGGTTCGTGTGCCTCATGACCTCGCTTCTCCTTCAGAGCCAAGAAGAGTCGCTGTCTTCAGCTGGGTCAGCTTTTTACTGGTGGGGACAGCGCGCTGACTTCCAAGTTTCCTACATGCCTGAGCCAAAGCACCATTGTCTTTCGTGCAGATGATTTTATCTTCTGCCTTTCCTCTCTTCGGCTGAGAAGTTGATGACTTCAGCGCAGTCAGGATTCGAGCTGGGTTTGTTCAATCTCTTGGCACCTCTATTCCATTCCACTCCTTCAGCCAGGACCCTTCTGGACTTCTTTTCTGGAACTGGAGATTGAACCCAGTGGTGCATAACCACTGAGCCACATCCCCAGCCCTCTGTATTATTTTGTTTTGAGACAGGGTCTTGCTAAGTTGCTCAGGGCCTTGCTAAATTGCTGAGACTGGCCTTGAACTTGTGATCCTCCTGCCTCAGCCTCCTGAGCTGCTAGGATTACAGGTGCCCAGCTCTCCTGGTCTTTGAATAGAGCCTGGACTGTTCTCTGTGGTCCTGTGGTAGTTAGGGGATACAAACGCATTAGAGGGAGAGGGTTTGCCTCATAGGACAGTGGCCAGATTTTAAAGCTACATTGGGCAAGAGGCAACAGTTATGATCAAAAGCCCTAAAAGGCAGCTGGAGCGGTGGCTCGCTGGTTACGGCGCTTGCCTGGCATGTGCAAATATGTGAGTTCAAACCCCAGCATCATGTACACAACAAAGTGTCAGAGCAACAAAAGCCACATGAAAAACTAAATAAAGTTGATTCTCTGTCCTCTCTCTCATTGTCCCTCTTTCTTAAAAAAAAAATGGGGTGGCTGGAGCGGTGGCTCAGTGGTTATAGTGTTTGCCTGGTGTGCACAAGGATGCGGGTTCAAACCCCAGCACCACTTACACCACTAAGTGTCAGAGCAACAAAAGTCACATGAAAAAACTAAATAAAATTGAGTTTCTCTTTCTCTCTTTCACTATCCCTCTCTCTTTAGGAAAAAAAAAAAGCTCTAAAAGGTAGGATAAAGCCCCCCCACAATATAGCCTGGAAGGCAGAGACCTTTTAAGCTCTTCTTCAAAGCCCAGAAGGATCATGGCTGAGGGAAGTAAAAAACTGGATGTGGTGGTGCACATCTGTCATTCCAGGCTCTCAGGAGGCTGAGCAGGAGGACTGTAAATTCAAGGTCAGTGTCAGCAATTGAGGGAGACCCTCGGAAACTCAGGGAAACCCTGTCTCAAAAATAAAAAGGGCTGGGAACCGTGGTGCATACTTGTAATCCCAGTGGCTCTGGAGGCAGAGGCAGGAGGATCACAGGTTCAAGGCCAACCTTAGCAACTTAGTGAGACCCTGTCTCAAAACACAAAATTAAAAAGACTGGAGGGGCTGAAGCCGTGCCTCAGCGGTTATGGTGCTTGCCTGGCATGTGCAAGTCCACGGGTTCGAACCCCAGCACCACGTACACAACGAAGTCTTGAAGCAACGAAGGCCACATGAAAAAGGAAATAAAATTGACTCTCTGTTTCTCACTATCCCTCTCTCTTTAAAAGAAATAAATAAATAAAAATAAAAAGGCTGCGATGTGGCTCAGTGGTTAAGTGTCCTTGGTTTCAATTCCCAGTACCAAAAAATAAAAATAAAAAGAGAAAGATGTAGCACTGGACCAGGAGGCAGACAGGAATTGCCGGGAATAGGACAGCCTGCCTTAGAACCCATCAGTGCCTTTGCCAATCATCCAGCGTCCGACCATTATGAGGAAAAACCTAAATAAGTCTTCCAGCTCTGCCTGGTCTAAGTTGACTTAAAAGTCACTAATTCTCGAGGTCACACGGCGGGGCAATACATTATTATTCTTCCTGCCAATTTTGCCGTAGATAACACCTCTGATATGGGTTTTGATGACAATGGTTGCCTAGGTTACTTTTCAGGGATTTGAAGGACGTTTTTGCTGAAAACACCGATTCCTCACTTGGCCCTGCAGATGCCCGACTGGCAGCTGCAGTGGGGACGGAAGGCTTGGCATCTCTGCCCTCGCGCTGTGTCTTAGCCTTTGGGTCAGATTTCCGCTCAGCACTGCGCGTACGCATGCTCCGCATTCTTTTTTTTTTCTTTGGAGAGATAGAGATAAAGAATCAATTTTATTTATTTTTCCATCTGGCCTTTGTTTTTCCAACACCTAGTTGTACAAGCAGTGCTGGGGTTCGAACCCAGGTCCTTGCACATGCCAGGTAAGCACTGGGACTGCTGAGCCACGGCTCCAGCCCCAACTATAACACAGGGTTACCCCTTCTAGACTTGCTTAAGTTCTCTCCTCCCACTTTGAGGCTGAAGATACCACTAGCCACCTTGACCAGAAATAGGAGTAAACAGAGGTGGCATCCAGGTGGAAAAGACACGTGTGTCCTCCCCTTTAGTAGCCTCTCCCTCTCCTGCATTCTTCCTATCCTGCATCTTTAACCCAGAGCTGGGGGGCTGATCTGTGAGCAGAGCTCCCATCTCCACTCTGTGGCTTCTGAACAAAGCCTCTGTCCCTACCACTGTCTCTGACAATGGTTTTCCTGTGGGATGTATTTCTGAACCAGGGTTTGGGTAACATATTATGTTATGGGTAGGCCTGAGTCTTTTTATTTTTCTGGTACTGGAGATTGAATCCAAGGGGCGCTTAACCACTGAGCAACATCCCCAGCCCTCTTTATTTTTTTATTTTGAAACAGAGTCTCACTAAGTTGCTTAGGCCTTCTCTAACTTGCTGAGGCTGGCCTCAAATTTGCAATCCTTCTGCCTCAGCCTCCCTAGCTGCTGGGATTATAGGTGTGCGCCACCACTCGAGGCTTAGGCCTGAGTCTTGATGCCAGATTTAGCATATAAAAATGCAGGACACTGAATTACTTTTGAATTTCAGATACACAATGAATGTATTTTTAGGTTCAATATTGCCAAGTATGCACCCTGTATGTTATCTGGCGACCCTTCCTGGGTCGTTTGCTAACTCCTTAGTGTGGGGGATAAAATCGGCTACACCCAAAATACTTTGAGTGTGAGAAGGATCATTCTAGAAGGAAAAATGGATGTGGGCTGCCCAAGTGATAGTGCACCCATGTACACCTGCTCATTGCAACCCACCAGCCTTTTCCAGCTCCCAAGTCCCCACACAGAGGTCTGGGTTGGGTAAGGAGGAGCTCCTTGGTTTTAGGATACATGCTCCTCTACCAGCCCCAGGGCATTCATTGTGGTTAATCTACACTGCCCATGATAACTGTTTCCCTTGTCACCAAGTGCAGGATGCAAATGTTCCCAGTTTCCTTTGTAGCCCGGGATGGCCATGCCATCGTCTGGCCAATGAACGGAAAGTTTGCTGGAAGTGTCTGGCGAGGATTTTGCTTCTTGGATGAGGAAATGGAGCCCCTGGGGAAAAGACCTTTGGTCCTTGCTCCTTTCCTCTGTGGAATGCTGCTCTGAGCACAGGACATTTGGGGCCATGGAGAACAGCGTTTGATCAGGAGACAAGCACTGAAACAAAAAGCCACAGGGCTAAAAATGGTGGTGCCGAGCCCGAGTCGGAGTGACCTTTAGAGTCTCCAACCTCGGCACTTCTCATAAACATCTGCCTCAAGGTTTAGCCTCCGGCCTTGTTAAGCTCCCAAATGTAACAGATAAAAGTCAGACGCTCACCAAGGCATCCTTTCCCCTTCCACAAGACAAAATGACAACAAATTCAGTTGAAGGTTTTTCTTTTTCCTCCTCCTCTTCCTCTTCTTCCTTCTTCCTCCTCCTCCTCTTTTTCTTCTTCTTCCTCCTCCTCCTTCTTCTTTTTCTTCTTTCTTCTTCTGTGTGTGCAGAGAGAGAGAGAGAGAGAGAGACTGGGGCTGGCTCCCAGGACCTCGCAGGGGCTGGCAAGTGCTCCATCCTGGAGCTACCCAAGCCCTCTACTTTTTTGTTTGTTTGTTTGTTTTTGGTGGTACTGGGGGTGGAACTCATGGGCACTCTACCACTGAGCCACATCCCCAGCCCTTTTTATTTTTTTATTTTGAGACAGAGCCTTGCTAAGTTGCTCCGGGCCTCTTAAGTTGCTGAGACGAACTTGCGATCCTCCTGCCTCAGGCTCCTGAGCTGCTGGGATTACAGGTGTGTGCTGGGCTGGGCTTAATTGGCTTTATTTTCTATTCTAGAACCTGGAAATGTTCCATAATAGGATGAGCATTCCAATGAACAGAGCAGAGGAGGGTGATTTTATAGACGGAAAAGGCTGGAAGATCATAGAAAGAAAATGACAGAAGTAGATTGGTCACTTCAAAGTTACTTTGCTTGTAAGGCAGGGACAGGAAGACAGAATAATAGAAAAATGATTGATTAGTCAACATCAGGTTAAGTCGTTTTGTTTGGTAAGGATTAAATCAGAGCAAACTTCGCTATCATGCAGATTGAACTCTACCGGCCCTCATCTCTCCTGGGATCTTGGAAGTTCCGATAACAACGCAGTTGGCTTTGGTGACTCAAATTTTAGCAAGAGTGACTCCATTTTGATTTTTAATTTGGTTAGTAGGGCCTGGGGCACGAGCCTAGTCCAAAATCATAGGCTCCTATAGTTTTCTTTTCTTTAAAGAGAGAGGGATAGTGAGAAAAAGAATCAATTCCATTTAGTTTTTCATGTGACTTTCGTTGCTCTGACGTTGCATACATGGTGGTGGTGGTGCTGGGTTTCGAACCCGTATCCTTGTGCATGCCAGGCTAGCACCATAACCTCTGAGCCACCGCTCTAGCCCCTCCTGTAGTTTTCTTGATTGCCTCCTTCTCAGCTCAGTGGGCTGCAACTCCATCTTTCCCTTCACGCAAACTGGAAACTTCCGGGTCATCATGGGAGCCTCCCTGGCTTCCCCAGTCCAATTCTGTTGAACTGGCTTCCTCAGCAACCTTGGACTCTGCCGTGGTTGTGCGTTTCCAGCCCCATTGTCCTGTTTTTGGCAGCTACTGTTTCTCTCCTGTCCGATTTGGTAGCCTTCTGTCCTGTCTTTCCGCCTCTGCCCTTCGTCCCCTGTGCTGCATTTCAGTTGTCCTATCAAGATGCAAGTCTGATGTCAACCCCCACACAAACACCCTAAAACCCTTGGTTTACCTCCCTTTGCTCTTGGAATAGAACAAAATCCTTCACAACCTTTCAGGACTCACAGGCCAGCCTCCAGCCACACCTCAGCCTTCCTCTTTCCAAGTGACAGTTTCCTTCCACCACAGGGCCCTTGCACAGGCGAAATGCCTAGCATGGTCTTCCCACCCGTACCCACCTGCCTCACTACTGCCCTGCCTTGCAACCCCTCCATGGCAGGGGAGTCTTTTCCTGACCCCCAGACCCACTGTCACATCCCAGAGCTCAAGCAAACTGCACCTTGGGTCAAGCCAGAGGGATCCTCCTGAGATGGAGGAGATGGAGGAGGTAGAGAAGGCATCCTCTGCCCTCACTGAAGCCTGGAATCCTGCTGGTTCCCTTTAAATAAGGTCCCGAGGTCCTGGGATCCTGAGATCCTGAGGTCCTGAGGTCCTGAGATCCTGTCCCTAGGGGTGATTCTCTTACTTTGCTTCTATTGACCCAGGCTTTCAAAATCAAAGACCTAAGACTCCTGCAGAAATGAGAACAAGAACCAAACTAACACTTTAGTAGATTATTTTGACATACAAATAAAGCAATGCTGTTGTTTTTCTAACTGGAACTTTGGGGGCCATCTAAACCAGATTGTGAATTGCGTAACAGAACTTCAGGGAGAAGGGGCTGGAGACCAGGAGAGCGGAGTTCCACTCAGGACCACGGGATCCTTGGCGAATGCGATGGAGAACTCTAGCACGGACCAGAAACAAAGGTCCATTTAGGAAAGCAGAGCGTGTTCCAGGGAGAATGCGGGCCACCTCCAGCGGGAGGGCAGCAACCAGTTGCTGTGGGACCTTAGCGTTCATAGAGGAACAGTTGCTAGGGGCTGCGCTACAGGGGGAGTGGGGGCGGAGCTACCCGAGGTCGCCCCGGTTGTCCCAGGGCTTGCACCTTGCCCTCCTGTTGCTTTTTGCAGACCAGGGCATGGGTCAAGGGCATGGGTTAAGGGCAGAGGTTGAAGGTATGGGCTGGTTACTCCGAAGGTGTTTTGTTTTTTGTTTTTAAAGAGAGGATAGAATGAGAGAGGGAGAGGGAGAGAGAATCAATTTTTATTGAGTTTTTCACATGGCTTTCATTGCTCTGACACTTAGTTGTGTACGGGATTTGAACCCATGTACTTGCGCATGCCAGGCAAATGTCCTAACCAAGCCACCACTCCAGCCCCTACCCCCGAATGTTTGTTTTGCATTTCTCTCTCTCCCTTTTCCTTCTTTCCTTCCTCTTTCTTTTCTTTCCTCCTTCCCTCCCTCCTTTCTTTCTCTCTCTCTTTCTTTTTCTGGTACCAGAGTCTGAACTCAGGGGTAATTTACCACCGAGCTAACTTTGCAGTTCTTTTTACTTTTTTATTGTGAGATACAGTTTTGCTGAGATTGTCCTCAAACTTGCAATCCTCCTGCCTCAGCCTCCAGCAGGAGGGGATGATTCAGATTCTCCAGTAGTGACAAAGCCAGCAAACCCCAAAGAGAACACGGACATCCCATGTTCTTCATGTCCTCTGCACTGCTCACCCCTTGAATCCTGGGTGAACACTTGACTACGGTGAACATGACATCTGAGGGCTGCTGTCACTTCTAGATGCTTCCTGAAGGCAACTTATAAGTAAAATGTAATCGTGGCCAGGATGGTGCACAGACCTGTTATCCCAGTGGGTTCAGGTGGCTGAGACAGGAGGATCAAAAAGTCAAGTCCAGGGTCAGCAATTTAGTGGCACCTTCCGAAATTTAGCGACACCCAGTCTCCAAAAAAAAAAAAAAAAAATTAAAAAGGCTGGGGATGTAACTCTGTGGTAGAGCCACCCTGGGTTACATCCCCTGTACCAAACAAACAAACAATAACAACAAAAAACAACTGGACATGTATAAGTAGGTCAGACAGAAGAATGTCAGGAAAATGTCTGTCCTTTGGTAAGAATTGGGCAAGTACATCCTAATGAAATACAGTGACAGACTTTGGTAGACCGTTAAGAGACAAAGTGGCTGCGTGCAGTGGGACACACCTGTAATCCTAGCTACTCCAGAGGCTGAGGCAGGAGGATCACAAGCTCAAGGCCAGCCTCTATAATTTATCAAGCCTCTCAGCAACTTAGGGAGACCCTGTCTTGCTGCGCAGGGTGGTTCTCACCTATAATCCCTGATGCAGGAGGACTCAGAGTTCAAAGCCAGTCTCAGCAATTTAGCAAGACCCTGTCTCAAAATAAAAAAGGGTTGGGGATGTGGCTCAGTGGTAAAATGCCCCTGGGTTCAATCCCTGGAACCAAAAACAAATAAAACAGAACCCAAGAAAATAATTGATTTTATTTATTGCTGGGCACAGTGGCAGTTAAAGTACTTGGACCTATTTGACGATGTCGAGTGCCAGCTTCGGGAAGGGTTAACCTGGGGAGGGAGGGTGGAGGACTGGCAGGAAGCCTTGCTTAGGCCCTGCAGCTGTGATCACTTCTTTCTTAAAAGATGTTACACAGTGCATATGTCAAAACGTTTAGATTTGTTAGAGCTGAGAGGCATGAGTACACATAAGTGCTTTTTTCTTTTTCTCGTTTGACACTGGGGATTGAACCCAGGGACACTTTACCCACTGAGCCACATCCTCAACCCTTTTCATTTTTGAGACAGGGTTTTGCTAAATTGCTTAGGGCCTTGCTAAACTGCTGAGGCTGACTTTGAACTTGAGATCCTCCTGCCTCAGCCTCCTGTGCTGCTGAGATTAAAGGTGTACCCCCACCTACTGTTGGGGTCTGACCTTCACTCCATTTCATCAGCTGCCCTGGAGCGATCTTGTTACTATTTGTATAAATTCCTTCAGGAAGGGCTGCTAGGTGGTGCTTTGTTAAAGATTAGGGTGGGTTAGAATGTCTTAATGACATTGTTCCCTAGTTTTTGTCTGCACTCAAATCTGCATAACCCCTGGCAACTCCCTTAGAAGGATTATTGATTCCTTGGCTATAAAAACCTGTGTGCCTTGGTAATAATCGGATTCTGAGCTGCCATCAGCTGCGTGTGGTTGACTCGTTTCCCCGGCTGGGAGGGAAGGGGTCCCCGGATGAGGGGGGACCTGGGTTCCAGCCCTGGGGACTCATCTCCTGATCCCGCCCCCGGCGGGACAATCCGGCTGGTTCGGATAGCCTCAACTGCTGCCCAGGGACAGCTGGGAGGCAACAACCTACCTCTGTGCCCAGTAAAAAACAAAAACAAAACCAAAACCAACCCCCCCCCCCAAAAAACGTAAGTATCAGTGATTTGGAGATAGGCTCAGGGTGCACCTTCTCTAACCAAACACTAGTTGTGTTTAGGACAAGTTGCTTCCTTTCTCATCTGTAACCTGCTCTCCAGGGCTGTAACATGAATTAGTGTGAGGAAACAGTCTTCTTGTTTCTAAAAAAGGTTTCTAAAAAAGGAATTTTATCTGCCACTTTATTCTAAAATTTAAGTGTCTGGGACTAAGATTCTATTCCATCCCTGCTATGCACACATACAAAATTTTGAAGTTTGACCTAACACCTGGAAATCATCTTTAAGTTTGGAATTGCTTTAGAATCTGACAAGGGATGATTTAATCTACTATCTGCAGGGCGTGGTGGTGCACACTTAAAAGCCCAGCTACTCAAGAGGCTGATGCAGGAGGATAGCAAGTCTGAAGCCAGTCTCAGCAATTTAGCAAGACCCTGTCTCGAAAAATAAAAAGGTCATGGGGCTGGAGCGGTGGCTCTGCGGTTATGGCACTCGCCTGGCATGCATGAGGACATGGGTTTGAACCCCAGCACCACGTACACAGTGAAGTGTCGGAGCAACAAGGGCCATATGAAAAACTATGTAAAACTGAGTCTCTCTCTCACTGTCCTTCTCTCTCTTAAGAAAAAAGAGAGTGACAGTGAGAGAGAAAAAGAGAATCAACTATATTTAGTTTTCCATGTGGCCTTTGTTGCTCTGACACTTTGTTGTGTATGTGGTGCTGGGGTTCAAACCCATGTCCTTGCACATGCCAGGTAACCACCCAAACCACTGCTCCAGCCCCTGTCCCTCTCTAAGGAAAAATAAATAAATAAATAAATAAATAAATAAATAAAAAGGTCTGGGGATGTAGCTTGGTGTTAGAACACTTGTCTGCCATGCTTGAGGCCCTGGGTTTCATCCCTAGCATGGGATGCAAGGGTAGGGGGTGTCCGTTGACATTCACAGGCTATATGAGTGATTGGTCTTTGAAAGAGTTTAGTCATACCCTCTGGAGATGTTAAAAGGCTACTAGTATTTGTTTCATAGTTCTGAGACATATTGAAAAGTTGGATCCAGAATTTGTGGGAAATTCAGATCTAGTGATGTTAACGTATTTACCTCTTCCCCCCCCCTTTTTTTTTTTTTTAAAGAGAGAGGGACAGTGAGAGAGACAGAGAAAGAGAGAAACAACTTTATTTAGTTTTTCACATGGCCTTAGTTGCTCCAACACTTAGTTGTGTACGTGGTGCTGGGGTTTGAACCCGGGTCCTTGTGCTTGCCAGGCAAGCGCTGAAACCGCTGAGCCACCGCTCCAGCCCCTACCCCGCCTTTTTTTAAAGAGAGAGAGAGGGACAGGAGAGAGACAGAGAAAGAGAGAATCAACTTTAGTTTTTTATGTGGCTTTCGTTGCTCTGACATTTCATTGTGTATGTGGTTCTGGGGTTCAAACCCGCATTCTCACACATACCACCAAGCACTGTAACCACTGAGCTACCGCTCCCGCCCTGTATATACCTCCTTAAAAGCTCCCCGTGGGCACACTATTCACAGTTCCTCTATGTTAGCTTTCAGCAAGGCCCTTCCTTTTTCTGGGACTGTGCAAAGAACCACAGAGAAGTAGGAGGAAATTGTCCTCTGCCCTGCCCCAGGGGCCTCTGAACCAGTGGACCCAGGGAGCCCAAAGTCTTGCTGGCTGGAGATACCAGCCAGCAGACTAAGCACCCGAGTCGCAGAATGGAAGGGAAGAGGAGAGGTGTAAACATTAGGCCTGGGGTTAATACAGGAGTCAAAGTTTCCAGGTTGTGACCTCATTCTCCACCCTAAATCTGATCTGGATCTTGTCTTCCTTAGCACAGATACTTGGGAACTAGCCTGGTCTGTCTTTGTTTTTTCTTTGGACTGGGTATTGAACCCAGGGGGGCTTAACCACTGGGCAGCCCTTTTTATTTTGAAACAGGGTCTCACTAAGTTGCTTAGGGCCTTGCTAAGTTGCTGATGCTGGCTTTGAACTTATGATCCTCCTGCCTCAGCCTCCTGAGTCGCTGGGATTACAGGTACGTGCCACTGTGCCTGGCCTGGTTTTTCATTTACCATCCCATTCCACCAGGCACCATGTCCTATGTCCTGTATATTCTAGATCCTACTATTTTTTTTTCCAGTACTTGGATGGATCCCAGGGCCTTGTGCATGGTAGGTGAGTGCTTACCACACTGAGTTACATCACTACATCCCCAGCCCTCTTTATTTTGCAACAGGATCTTACCAAGTTGCTGAGGCTGGCCTTGAACTTCTGATCCTCCTGTCTCAGCCTCTTGAGTAGCTGGGATTACAGGTTTGTGCCACTGTGCCAGTGATTTTTACCTTCTTAAAGGCTTATACTAGGACTATTGGTAGCCTGTGGGAGGTGATTTGTTGCAAACTGGACAAAATATGAACCCAGTTTATAGATACATATGTTGGTTAACAAATAGCTCTTTGATGAGAAAAGGTAACTTTTCTTCTTTCTAGGCTGCTTGGCTCAGCTGGGGACACAGGTGGCATCTCATCGTCCCCTGTCCCTTTCCCCTATGTGCAGTGAAGACTGCACTGTGATGAGTTGTGGTCTGCTCATGCTTTTTGACCCTCTCCTTTGGCCCAGCTGCTCTGCCTTGATGCAGATCCTTGCTGCTGAGACGGGCTGCTCTGAGGGCAGCCAGACTTTCTTTTCTTTCTTGCTTGAGGGACTGAACCCAGTGGCACTGAACCACTTAGCCACATCCCCAGCCCTTTTTATTTTTTGAGACAGGGTCTCACTAAGTTGCTTAGGGCCTTACCAAGTTGCTGAGGCTGGCTTTGAACCTGGGATCCTCCTGCCTCAGCCTCCTGAGCTGGTGGTATTACAGGTGTGTGCCACCTTGCCTGGCCATATTCTTTCTTTGACATCCATTCTCCTCCTCCACACTCAGTATCCTCAGGGTTGCCACCTGGAAGATCAGGCACAACTTCATGAGCTCCCCAGTGACTTCAGAACAAACCCACACATTAAAGTTGGCACCTAAGGCTTATTCCCTAAACTACCTCTCCTGCTCTGTCTCTCCCACGGGAAGCCCTGCTCTCTGGAGCTCCCCTGGCCTCTGCCAAGTAAAGCCCTTGCGCCCCTTCTCCTTCTGGCAAGTCTTCCCTGGCTGGGTAACTCTTCCTTGCCTTCCCTCTCCCTTGATTCACCCTGCATGAAATCAGAGTTGATTGCCCATCAGCGGCACTGGAGGTACTGTGCCTCGAGCCCACCATCCTTTTAGGGGCTCCTGAAAATATTTCAAATCAGAAGAAAAAACAATGAACTCTAAGGGTCAAAGCGTGTTATCATTTCTTTTCACATTTATTCACAAACATTTAATAAACTATCTTAAGATTTCTCTTTAATAAAGGAAGATGCCCACAAAGGCAAAAATACCTACAGCCCATAAAAGTAATGGGGTTGGGTGCACGCCTGTAATCCCAGCCACCAGAGAGGCTGGGACAGGAGATGGTAAGTTCAGGGCCAGCTGCAGCAAATAAAACACAAAAAGGACTAGGGATGTAGCTTAGTAAAGTACTAACTTGGTAGAGTGCCCCTGGGTTCAGTCTCTAGCCTAGGAAAGAAAGAAAAGAAAAAAAAGAAAGAAAATCACACAATGTGACCTTCATACCACTTGTCTTTGGTTTCCCATCCCACGGTGAACTTTGGACTGGCTCATGCAATCAATACTTTTCTTTCTTGTCTTTTTCTGTCTGTCTCTCTCTTTTTTTTTTTTTTTGGTACTAGCCATTGAACCCAGGGGCTTAACCACTGAGCCACATTCCAGTCCTTTTTATTTTGAGACAGGGTCTCACTAAGTTGCTTAGGGCCTTGCTAACTTGCTGAGGCTGGCTTTGAACCTGGGATCCTCATGCCAGGCAGTGCTTTCTAAGTCAGAGAATTGATGGACCATCTGAGCAGCCTTCTGTCTGCATCTCCAGACACAGCAGCCAAGCTCCTGCTCCATGAGTTTGTTGTGAGGACCAAGTGGTGAAAGGCTTGGAAACCAGCTTGGAGCCTCTCCTGAGGCTTGCAGGATGTGGGTGATGAGCAAGGGCCAGCGGCTATTAAAAATGGCTCTGAGGGCTGGAGCCGTGGCTCAGCGGTTTAGGCGCTTGCCTGGCAAGCACGAGGACCTGGGTTCAAACCCCAGCACCACCTACACATCCAAGTGTTGAAGCAACTAAGGCCATGTGAAAAACTAAATAAATTTGTTTCTCTCTTTAAAAAAAAATGGCTCTGAGTGGCTTTGAGATCTTTCTTTGAGCAACAAACAAAATTACCCTGTTTACACACATAGAGTACAGGAAGGACAGCAAAGTTTCTCACCGTGGCTGATCATGAACCGTGGGTTACCTTTGTAATTAGAAACTAAAGTGAAATAAAGCAAGAGGCCCCTTAGCCCTAGAGGAACAGACTTCTTTCACTTTAGGTTATTAGGGCCACATTAGCCTCCCATTTTAGTTTTTCCCCCCTCTCTCTAGGTGAGAGCAAAGATGCGAGACAGACTCAGTTTCCCCAGGGTGATGTGGGGACAGAAGAAGAGATGGAGTATTTCCGACTGGGACCGAGTCCTGGAGGGACTTCAATCTTAGTTCCTGTCCCTTCCACATATACACTTGCCTTGCGGCAGCGGCAGGAGGGGGTGGGTGTTTCCTGTGTTCCGGGTAATTTAATATTTTCCAAGGCTCCCAAAGGGCTAGGATTGTTTCCATTTTACAAACCATGGGTGCTTAAGACAGCCTGTAGGACTGTCTTGTTCCACGGTGTGTGTCCCTCTTCTAAAAGTGTGCGGGCACATAGTAGGTGTGGCGCGAGAAAACCAATCTGTCAGTGGTGACTTCTTTAACGGATTGCTGGGTACCTTAGGGAAGAAGAGAGTAAAACTCACCTCTAGATAATAAGACCCTGTATGGCCTCCTGCAACCCGTAATTAGGATCTCCAGGAATCGCCTTTGTTGTGGGCGACCAACCACAGGCAATGCAAGCACCTGCTTCCGCGGCAGGTCCCCGCGGAAGGACCCCAAACTGCCGCGCCCCCGGCGGGGTCCCGTCTCTCTTTCCCCGGGGCTGGAGACCTGGCAGCGCCCGCGGACCGGCGGCCGGGGTGTGCCCCAAAGCTTTGCCATCGAGGTGACGCGCGTCCCCCCAGGTGCCCGACACTCCGACCGCGGCCAGCATTCTTCGCCCCCTCGGGCCGGGCAGCAAGAAGGGGCTGCGCCCAGGGTCTCGTACGGCACCCCTTGCCTGCGGGTTAGGAGCCTGAGTCACCGTCGCGCACGCCCTCTCTTCCCGGCCTCCATCCCGGGGCCACCTCGGCTGCTCGGGGCCGGCCCGGCGCGGCGGGCTCCCGGCGGGTCTGCGGTACACCCCTCTCCCCCGCCTGCGCCTTCGCGGCCACCGCCCTCACCCCTGACCGGCTCCCGAGGAGCCTCGCCCGTCCGCCCCTCCCATGGAGAAGCTGAGCTCCCAGCGCTCCCCGGCGGCTCCCGCGGGAGGGGGCGCGGCCGCCCCCGCGGCTCCACCCTCTCGGCGGGGCCGCAGCCATCTGGGGCCCCTGCCAGTCGCGTCCGCTCCGGGGCCCGCGCCGAGCTCGCGCGGGAGGAGGCAGCCCCTGGCGGGGACCTCGGCCACCCCACCAAGCGTCCCCTGCTTGCGCCGCCGCGGAGAGCCCCGCGCTGACATGCCCCGAGGGGGCGGTGGCAGCGCGCCGAGCCTGGGTGGAAGCGCGTCGCAGCGGACGCGGGCGCCCCTCACCACCTCGGTGACCCTTCGGGAGCCGGGACCGGAGCCCCGGAGGCGGCGGCGCGGGCCCGCGAGGGCGGCGAGGACCGTGCTCTTCGCGTCCGGAGGGGCTGCCGGCTGCGGACTCGTCGCCTCCCGCCTTTCCCCCCCAGCCCCCCGCGAGCTGGCAGGAGGAAATAGCGCGCGGCCCCTTTAAATTTACCCAGGAGCCCTTAAAGGAGCCCCAGGGGCCCCAGACAGGAATCCCCACCCCGGTCCAGCCCGCGCCGCCGAGCGAGCAGCCAGCCGTCCGTGCGGCCGGCCGCCCAGTGCATGCTCCCCGCGCCCCGGGGCCTCGCGCATCGTGCGCCGCGCGCGGGCCGCCTCTGGCCCGGCGGCCCCGCGCCCCGCCGCCCCGGGGCCCCGCTCCGCAGTGCAGCGCATGGAGCCCGGCGGGGACCACCGGAGCCGGAGCGGCGGCGGCAGGGGCGGCCCCGGGCCAGGAGTGGCCTCGGCACGGGGCCGACGGCTGCCGCCTGCCGGATCGAGCGGCAGCGCGGAGCCCGAGGAGGACGACGGTGGTAAGAGCTGGGGCCGGCGGCCCGGGCGGGGGCCCCCGGCGTGGGGGAGGGGAGGGCTGCGGCTCCGGGCTCCGGGCCCCTCTCCGCCGCCGAACAAAGGGGGGGACGCGGGCAGGGCGGCCGGGGGCGCCACCTGGTGGGCGCGGATCGCACTTGCAGGGCCAGCAGGGGCGCCCTCCGCCCAGCGCCCCGGGTCGGCCCGCGGGGCTCGGGCGGATCCCCTCCTCCTTAAAGGGCCCTGCAGCGCCCCGCTTCGGGGGCCGGGCGGAGGGGCCCCCGCAGGGCCGGCGCGGCGGGGCTCCAGGCGGTGGGACTCGCGGCCCCCGCCCCTTTCCCTTTCACACTCCCAGGTGGTCTTTCTTATCCAGCTGTCTCTTAAAAGGCCGCCCACGCCCTGTGTCCTTTTTTTTTCCACCGTAGAGCCGCGGAGCTCCGAACTCCACAGTTCTCAGTCCGGCTGCCTCGCTCTCCGGGTGGCCTTGGTAGAGGGAGGAACTCTTTCCCCACGTTCTCCCTCGGAAAGAGAATAGCTAACGCCCGGGGGCCCCGCGCCACCTTCCCCCACCGCGGGCAGGTTTTAAATAAGGGATGGGCTCGCCCACAAAGGCAGACACCCTCTTCTGCCCCCGCTTGTCGCTTCCTTTTTCAAAAATGATCCCGGCCCCAATTTGTCAGCTGTAGCGGGACCAGCCCGTCCTCTTGGTTCTCAGAGAAGACTTGTTTTCTTTTCCTAGTTGCAGGGACTGTGCCTGGAGACCTGTGAGGGTTGGGTCCTGGCCAGAGGGACTATGCCCTAATCTCCCCTCCCCAAAACTCCCCATCCCCTTTTGTTTTTAAGGAATCTCAGCTCCTCCTCTTTTTTCGGCTCTTAAAGGGCCAGTCCGCCTTAGACTAGCATGGCTCCAGTGCTGGAAGGATGCTTAGAGACCAGCTAGCCATCCTGTGCCTTTGAAGACAAAGACGGTTAGGCCCAGAGAGCAGAGGTGACATACCATAGGTCACAGAGCAAGTTATCTGCGAACCCAGAACTTGAACCCAGTGGTTTTTCTATCAATCTACTTTTTAAAAAATGCAAACTAAAGCAAACAAAACCTTCCACATGTGACAGGAGTCTTCTCTGATCCTGTCTTTTGTTCGCCGGACCCTGGGATTCTCCACTGGGAGAATGACCAGAACCTGTCCATTCAGTCTCTGTGGCCAGGACACCATCTTCTAAACAGAAGAGGGTGAGAACGCTAGGGAGGATGGGGGAATGCTCTGGGTGTCCTTTCACAAAGGAAACAGCACTGGGTTAGCCCGCGGCCCCTCCACTGCCCTCCGGTCCTATTGCTGGGCAGTGGCCGGCTCCCTGCCAGAGCAAAAATAAATCTCCAGAAAGACTTAATGGGCTCCAGTGGGTGGTGGCTGCTCCCTGCTGCAGTATCTTTGGTAGCTGTTCTGGTGCCCCTCCTGCCATCCCTTTTCAGGGTCATTGGCTCTCTCAGTCTCTGGGGAATTCCAGGTCCAAGAAACTCCTTTTTCCTGGAGGTGTTGACAGCTGTGTGTTGGGGATCCCTCCCATGGGGGAGTCTGTATTTGGGGAACTGACAAATGCATAGCCCGTCCTAAAAGGGACTCTCAGGAGGCTATATTTGAGGCATTATTGGAAAACAGGAGAAGACCTTTGGGTGGGGCCCTCCTGGCTGGGGCCCCAGGTGGGTGTGTACTTGTGCAGGCCTGGATGTAGACAGATGCCCCCTTTGTTCCTCTCGCCCCACTGCCTTCTCCAAGCTGGCTGTACCCGCCCCAGCTGCTGCTCTCCTGGCTTTATCCCTACAGCTCTCCTCCAAAAAGGGTGCCTGGCAGAGCTGGTGTGTCCTTGGCCCTCACCTTATCTTTAGAGTCACAGCTGGCTCACACAGTGCCCTGCATCCTTTTGTTCTTGAGCTCTCTCCCAGGGTCCTTGCTCTGGAAAGGGTGAAAAGGGTGTTTTGACACCCTGGTTCTCCCACATCCCTTCCATTGCTGTTGCTGACCCTTCCCTGCCCTGAACCCCCACCCACCCCAGACCCTTAAATCCAAGCTTTGTGCTCTTTTCCAGGAAACGGGAGATTGAAAAATTGTCTTCCTTTTCTCTTGTTCAGGACAAGATCTTCAGCTGGAAGGGGGTGCCTTGGGGTCCTGGGGCAGTACCCCCCTTCCCTCCTCCAGGGCCAGGGGACCAGCATCTTCAAGCAGGAAATACTCAGACCATTGTGAGGCCAGGGCCTCAAGGCCTGGAAAGAGCCGCATCCCTGGCCGAGACCACCGGCGCTACTACCACGACCACTGGCGGCTGGAGTACCTGATGGACTTCAACCCTGCCCGGCATGGCATGGTGTGCATGGTGTGCGGCAGCTCCCTGGCCACTCTGAAGCTCAGCACCATCAAGCGGCACATTCGCCAGAAACATCCCTACTCCCTGCATTGGAGTCCCCGTGAGAAGGAAGTCATCAGCAACAGCTGGGATGCCCACCTGGGGCTGGGGGCCTGTGGTGAGGCTGAGGGCCTGGGGGCCCAGGGGGCTGAGGAAGAGGAGGAGGAGGAAGATGAAGAAGAGGAAGAGGGGGCCGGCCTCCAAACTTGCCCACCCAAGGGCTCAGGTAACCCAGGACATGGAGAGGCAGGGGCCTGGGTGTGTTGGGACCAAGTGGGGACAACTGCTCTGTCCACTAGCTGGTTTTCTGGGGCAGGTCACTGCTCCTTCTCTGGGTAAGGGCTGTTTATTGCCCTTATTGTCCAGTAGTGAGGGAGGGACAGTTGGATGGGGGGTCTCCAACCTCCCTAACACCTTTCACATTCTGTGCTTTTAGAGGAATCAGGTTGATGGAGGGCAGGGGGATGGGGAGTGGCAGGAGAAGGGTTGGGGTTGGTGAGGGATCAGGAGGATGCTGGAATAGAGTGGCTGACAAGGACATCCAGGGAAGGGATCAGTGTCTGGGTCTGGGGGTGCTGATGGGACTTAGTGTTTTGCAGGAGGATTAGGGAGGTGGACTTAAGATATGAGGGGAGAGGAAGCAAAGGGCAAAGGTTAGGTAGCACCTGAGTCTGAATGCAGTGAGAGAGAGGCTGTGGAGGCCTGGCTGTGGAGGGGGCTCCCCAGAGGGCCAGCATCTCAGTTGCTTCCCTCCAACCGTTTCAGGCAAAGCCCCAGCTGGTGGGGGCTGCCGGCGACAGCAGCGAGGGGTGCGAGGGGGCCCAGTGGCACCCGGGCGCCGGCTCCTCTCAGCCTCCAGAAGGGCTGGGGGCAGCAGGGGACTGGGGTCCCGGCGCCTGGAGCGGAGACTGAAGGAGTCCCTGCAGAGCTGGTTCCAGGCTGAGTGCCTCATGGACTATGACCCGCGGGGGAACCGGCTGGTGTGCATGGCCTGTGGCCGGGCACTGCCCAGCCTGCACCTGGACGACATCCGTGCCCACGTCCTGGAAGTGCACCCTGGTTCTCTGGGGCTCAGCGGCCCTCAGCGCAGTTCCCTGCTGCAGGCTTGGGGTGGCCAGCCTGAGGCGCTGTCTGAGCTCACCCAGTCCCCACCAGGTGCGAGGCTGCCCCAGGGTTGAGACCATACCCCTCCTTAGGACCTCAAGGTGGGGTTTGTAGCCCAAATTGGGAGGCAGGGACTCCTCCTGGCTGAGGGCTGAAGGCCCTGGCCGCTCAAACCACACCCCAACAGACACACACACACACAGTCTCACACTCACACACTCACACTCACATATTCCCACTGCCTGGGGCCTCTGGCTTGGGGCTGGGGTGAGGAGCAAGGATAGGACCCCTGACCTCCCGCGTGGGTAAGGACAACCCAGCCAGTAGGCTGAGCCCCTCTCCCTCAACCCTTCCCCAACAGATGACCTCGTTCCCCAGGACCTGACCAGAAAGAGCCGGGACTCGGCCCCTCCTGCTGGAGCCCCCTCCTTTCGGGATCTCAGCCCCCCAGGCGTAAAGGAAGAGGCTGGCTGGGCCCCTGAGAGGCCCGGGCCCGCAGAGGAGGAGCAGCAGGAGGAGGGCGAGGGCGAGAGGGAGGGGGTCCCCGGGCAGTCACCGCGGGGCCGCGACCACCGCCGTCACTACCGGGAGCGCTGGCGCCTGGAGTACCTCGTGGAGCTGGACGGCGCCCGGCGCGGCCTGGTGTGCCTGCTGTGCGGGGGCGCGCTGGCCTCGCTCAAGATGAGCACCATCAAGCGGCACATCCGCCAGCGCCACCCGGGCTCCACGCGCCTCAGCGGGCCGGTCAGGGCCCTCGTCGCCCAGGAGTGGAGCGAGGAGGCCGCCCACCTGCTGGCCCTGGGGCCGCCCTGCCTGGAGGCCCCCCGGGGCGCCTCCTCCCCCAGCACAGCCGCAGCCCAAGAAGGGGGAGGGGCGGAGGAGGCGGAGCCAGAGGAGGAGTGGCGGGGTGAGCCGGTGGAGGGCTAGAGAAGGTGGCCAGCGAGAGCGGGCAGCGACCTGGCAGGCAGGGAGAGAGGGCGGCGCCTGGCTTGGGTGGAAGGCGAAGGGAGACCGGAGGCTGGGGTCGACGGACGAAGGGAGGGGACTATGTAGATGAGGTGTGGGACCTGTCCTTTCCGCCACCGACTCCAACGCAGCCCTTTGTCCCTCCCTAGGCGAAGTCCCACTCTCCCCCGGGGCACCGTTGGAGCGGCCGACCGAGGAAGAAGAGGACGACGAGGACGGGCAGGAGCCCGGGGGACTGGCCTTTCCGCCGCTGCCACTGCCGCCGCCGCCCCCTCCCCCGCCGCCGCCGCCCCGCAGCCGGGAGCAGCGGCGGAACTACCAGCCGCGCTGGCGGGGCGAGTACCTGATGGATTACGACGGCAGCCGGCGGGGCCTGGTGTGCATGGTGTGCGGGGGCGCGCTGGCCACGCTCAAGGTGAGCACCATCAAGCGGCACATCCTGCAGGTGCACCCCTTCTCCATGGACTTCACGCCCGAAGAGCGCCAGACCATCCTGGAGGCCTACGAGGAGGCGGCGCTCCGCTGCTACGGCCACGAGGGCTTCGGGCCACCTGCCCCCGCGCCACGCGACGGCGGCACGGACCTCAAGCCGGGCGCCGTGTGCCGGGCGTAGCGGATTCGCGGGCCCGGCCGGGCGCGCCCCCGCCCCTGCCTCTGCCTGTGCTCTGCCCGCTCCTCGGGCGGGAGACCCTCGTGCCTGGTGCTAGAGCTAACCGCGTTCCCCGCTGGCCGGGGCGGGCGGATGTTGGGTGGCCCCGCCGCTGCCGCTCGTTGCCACTTAGGTGTCTGAGCTCGTGGGTGCGCTGTGGAAGCGCGCCCGGTCCCGAAGCCCCGGCCCGCCCCGGCAGCGCTCCGTTTTCCACGAAGCCAAAGCGGCCTCAAGTGTTAGCACCGAGCGCCGCCAGCCCCAACCCGGCAGCTCTTCGCGAGGTGCCCCTCTGCCAGGCGGGGATGGGGCGCCATCAGTCAGTATTAGGACCGAAGGAGGGGCCCAGGGAGGCCAGGAGGGACGCGCCGGCCCCTCGCCCTGGCCGGGGCCCAGTTCCCTGCGGCCTCGCAAGCCAGAGGCGCAGCTCCCGCCTCGGGGACTGCTGGCTGCCCTGTTCTGATAGATATTCTTGGCCTCTCGGAGGCCCTGGCCGCGAACGGGGGCCTTAGGAGGGAGGCGGGGCCCGGGGCTTGGGAGCCTCCGGGGCGGCGCGGTGCGCCCGGAGCGGGGAGGAGCTGGGGTCCCTGCCAGCTGCGCCAGCCTCCGGGGCAGGCTGAGAGGGACTGAGCGCCTGGCCGCTCCGCCCACTGCCACGCCCTCCCGCTGGGGCTGGGATCTTGTAAAGGGGTTAGCACTTTTTTCCTTTGCTCCTCTCCTGCCCTGAGGGCCTCCTTTTACCCCCAAACTGAAAATGGACCTTTTGGTCCAGGGCCAGGTCCATTCGAGCCCGGGGCACTGGCGGCCCCGGCAGTTGGCCTATGTTCCCGCCCCCTCCCTTTGCGCCTTTGTCCTCAGTGGACTCGCCACCGGTTCTTAGCTCCCAGGGCCTAGGGCCAAGCCTCGGCGTCTCCGGAGGCAGCGCCAGACCCTGTGGGGTGGGGAAAGGGCCCCGCGATCTCCCAGGCAGGTCCGAGAGGGATGTGTAGACTCATTCTCCCGTGGAGAATAGGTGACCTTGAGATCAGGCCCTTTTTTGCTCTTTGTATTTTATTTTGGAACTGTATTTAATGCTTTTATATGAAAAGGGGAGGGGCGGGGACAGAGCTGACCCAGTCACCCTTATGTGCAAATGTCTTATTTATTATGCGTGTATCAGAGATAAGCTGTGAGGTGGTGGGGGAAGGATCTAAAGGTAGGAGTGACAACGGAGGCGGGGGTGGGAGGACACTAAACATCCCATACTTACCTGTAACCCAGGCCTCTTGTCTGTGGCCCCCCTCCCTCCCGAGTTTGCTCTTCACAAAGGGATGCCACTGCTAGGACGTCCTGGGCTGGCTTAAAGTCAGTGGTGAAACCAAGGGGCGGGACTTGAGGACCGGGTCTGGGGCCCCGAGTGGCCCTGGGTGCTGGGGTGGGCTGCTGTTTTAGACCAGCATAGAAAGTCCTTTCTTCTTACCCACCCCAGGCGAGAGCCTAAGGTTCAAGTGCCTCAGGCCAAGTTCCCTAGACTCTTCCTAATTGGGAGTTGGATTTTTATAACACGAATTTTATAGCATTTTTATATAATTCAGGATTACTGGAGTTGACCAGAAACTCAGCCATGTAGAAACAGGACAAGAACTAAAACAAAAAATCCCAACTCCCAATTCAGTGTTCTTTGGTTATAGCACATTGCCTCCCAATCTCTGGTGAATTATTAGAATCTTTATCCATTAGGCCTGCCAAGGGGTGGCATGTTTTGGACACTGCAGGCCGTCACAGTGCACTTATAATTCCTGAGAGTGGCAAAGAACTGCACTTCTTGGATTGAGGGGCAGCTCTCCTGCTGCAGGCCTCAGCTGGAAGGTGCAGGCTGCAGCTTCCCCATCAGAACCCAAGGTCTCCCCAGCAGGGCAAGGCTATGGCTTTGTGTTGTTGTTTTGGCCATCAGGAGTCTGGGGATGCTCTGTCAGTTGGCTGAAAAGTGAATCTCCACTGAGTTTGGCCCACCAGTGCAGTGCGTTTGAGACAGTATTAAAATCTCTCCAACAGAGGTAACCGCGGCACCAGCCTGTGCTGTCTTCTCTCTACTTCATGCATGTCGTTTTCAAATCCAGAATGAGTATTCTACCACCTTTTCTACACTGCCTTTCAAAAGCAGTAGGCCAGCTGTGGCAACCGATGATCACCTGAGCCTACTGCCAAGCCGCGTCGGAGGGCCGCTTAGGAAGCGATTCTCCCCTTGATAGGAAGAGGCCTTAGTTCAACAGTGATCAATGGCTTCTCAAGTGTGGCCCCCCCATCTGCATCGGCATCTTAGGATTCTGCTAAAGATATAAATTTTGGGGTCCACCCTGGGCTCACTATGTCAGAAACTAGATTGGGATCCAGCAATCCGTTTTGGAAGTTCCAAGCGTTGTAATCTGGGGAAGTGCTGCCACAGTGATTCCTACTGTGGCTGGAGCTATGGCTGGCTTCACAGCGGTCCTAATTCCTAGGGGTGCCTCCTTGCCTTAGGATTCTGACATGAACAGTTTCATTTTTTTTCCTTTTTTGTTAATGGTATTTCTTGCTATTATGGCCAATATGTAAATGTTATTCTGAATACATATTTATATACCATGTTACTTAGTGACATTATTCAAACATTTGTATGTGTATTTGTGAAGTTGTTTGCTTCAGTCATTTAAAAAATATTTCAGCCTAAGTTTTTTAAGAGGTATGTTGAATAAATTTTTGAAATCCACCTTGAGTCACAATATCCTTAGTTTTGGGGAAGAGTAATTGAGATGTGAGTAGTTCTTCAAGCAGAGTCTCAACCTCAGTGCTGTGGCCAGCTGTGGTTTATACGCTGCCTCATACTTCAAGTGGGGAACCCTTCCAGCTGGTGTGGGCCAACGGACCCCTCTGGCCCCTCTTTGTGGTACTGGGGGATTGAACCCAGGGCCTCCCGCATGCTATGCAAAGCGCTGGACCACTGAGCCACGCCTCCAGCTCCTTGTCTTTCTCCTAAGCTCACCTCTTGGAGGGTCTCTTATTTTCTCTTAGAATCCAAATGCACAACTTTGGTATACGCTATGGAAATTCTGCAATCCTGGGAATTCATATACAATGCTTTTTAAACCCTCAAAGAGGAGTGAGGATGGGGGGTGGGTGGTGTGGAAGGAAGCCTTGGTTGGTTCTTTACCCAAACTGTACAAAGAATAAAGTTAGCAGAACAGCAACACCATAGTCATCGTGTTCTTTATTTTTTAATTAATACCACATCAATTTGCAGTTTTACAGGAACCAAGATTCAAGGTCCTTGGGTGCTCCGGTATTTTTATGTTGCACGCACAGACACGCACACAGTTTCATTAGTAATTTTTTTGTCTATACGTTTTTCTTAAAAAAAAAAAAAACAACAACAACAATTCCTGCGTGGCACAAAGATCCCTCCAATTATTGTTAACACAGCAGCAACAAAAGATAAGCGCCAGGTGTGGGGGCTTCCAGTGCAGAAAGAGGTCCTTTGGAGGAGAAGGCCGAAAGACCATCAGTGCATTGACTTCCGGGGAGGGTGAAGAATGGCAATGGGGAGTGAGGTTCCTACTATGACAAAATCAGTTTAAAAAATCAAAAAGAAAGGGGGCAAGAAAATAAGAAAATCATCTAAATTCCTAAGTAATTTTCCAAAAAGAGTGGAAAGAAAATTCCTCCCAGCACTTAAGAGAGTTGTGGGACTTTGGGAACACCAGATATTGTAGCCCTTATTGTAGAGACACCAGTTCACTCCCTCTTGGATGGGCAGGAGGAGGGGCTTCAAGCTTAAGGAACGCACTGTTTTCATACTGACTCAGTTTCCATGTGGAAAGGGGAGGAAGAAAGTCAAACAGGAATCGAGGATTGCCAGTCACCCTGTCTGTTGCCCATGTGAGCTGAGCTGCTGTGCTGTCTTTCAGTTGTTTACAGCCCATCAACACACTCTGGCCCTGTCTGCTCACCCTCACCTAGAGCTTCATGGGAAGCATTCAGCAAAGGAGCACCCTGGGCCACGGTGGAGGTGGTTAGTCTCCGCACGGACCGCAAACCGCGCTTCCCCAGACCAGCGTGCGCAGCCCCTTCACCACACACGCACAGGATCTCCCCTCAAGCCAGTGAGGCTTTGGTCCTTGGCTAAACTGATGTGCAAGGTTAAAGCTGCAGCATGGGAGGAGAAGGCAACGGGGAGAAGATAAAGAAAAATGCTTTCATGTTGCTGTAGTTCATTGCTTGAAAATGTCCCCCCACGGACTGAGATAGGATTACAATAACTCAATAACTGGGAGCCCGCATGCAGATTAGTTTTCTCTAACAGGTTTACAGCAGTGTACAGCAGATACAGACATTTATTTCATAATAAGAAAGTACAACCATATTTATTAACTTGAGGGGAGGTGGGCAGGGAAGAGAGGGGAAAGCACATTCGGGAATGAGTTCTCAAACTAACTTCCCGGAACTGGCGTCCAAGAGAAATGACATGGACGCCACACTCCCTGCTGGTGGAGCCCTTCCTTCCCTCCGGATGAGTGGCAGAGGGAGGTAGCCACTGCTGTGCTCCTGGCCACGCCCTCCCCGCCCCCTGTCTGTTTCCACTCTTATTTCCTGATGGCATTTGGGAAATCAGGAATCATCACTACCACCTATAAGTTACTCAGACTTGGAAGTTATATCACTAAGTCAAGAAGAGGAATATTAGGAGTAGCTGCTCACAGTGTGGGGTAGGAGGATGGGACTGGAAGGCTGCAGCCACCCAAGGAAAGGCATCCCATCCCACTCCTGGTCCCCAAACCACTTCTTCATAAGTTAATCATTATTTCTTAACTTAAAAATGAGGACAAAACTATAATGGGAGTTGTGTAAGACTAGTCCTTGAAAACTGGATAGAAGGACCCAAGATCTTTATTTTATCAACTTGTTTTCTCCTTACCTCTAATCTTTTCCCTTTCACGCTACAGGTAAAAAGCTCCACCACCATTAAGGTATAATTTATCCTATTAATTTGATTCTTTCTTTATTCTTTTGGGTTCTAAGATATCAGTTCTTTTTGTTCAGTCCACCATTTCTTGTGCTTGATACTGAGGGTAAAGGGAAAGGAGCGGAGAAAGTATCAAATTAAAAAAGAAAATAAAAAGAAAGCTTGGAGTGCAGGCTCAAGCTGAAACTGAGCATGTTCCTCCATGGTGCAAGTAACATCGTTGTAACTATTAAATGGGGTTTTAGTAA
>PVKS010023760.1:0-31943 GCA_004027875.1 Aplodontia rufa | reverse complement strand
TCAGTTGCAACGTAGCTGGTTTAATGCCTGGCTCCTTGATCCATTTTGATTTGATTCTTGTGCAAGGAGAAAGATATGGGTCTAATTTCAATTTTCTGCAAGTGGCTGACCAGTTTGTCCAGCACCATTTGTTGAAGAGGCTGTCACTTCTCCATGTAATATTTTGTCCCCCTTTGTCAAAAATCAGATGCTTAAAGTTTTGAGGATTTGTTTCTGGGTCTTCTATTCTATTCCATTGGTCTTCTTTCCTATCTTGATACCAGTACCATGTTGTCTTTGTTACTACGGCTCTATAGTATAGTTTTAGATCTGGAATGGCAAAACCACCTGTTTCATCTTTCTTGCTTAGTAGTGTTTTGGCAATTCTTGTTTTCTTATTGTTCCCAATGAATTTGAGGATTGCTTTATCTATGTCTGTAAAGAACGACATAGGTATCTTTATAGGGATAGCATTAAATCTATATAAAGTTTTTGGTAGAATGGCCATTTTTATTATATTAATTCTGCCTATCCATGAGCATGGGACATCGTTCCATCTTCTTAGGTCAAAAGACTCGTTTCTTAATACTATCACATTAGGTCTTAGGTTTCAACATATGAATCTGGACCATCAAACCATCAGGAATATATTTGTTGGAAAGTCTAGTGTGACATTCTTCTTTTTTTTTTTTTACATTTGAATGATTTAGTCCATTTAAATTTACTTTAATTACTCATATGATTAGGTTTAATTTTGCTATCAATTTGTTTTCTATTTGCATTATTTTTGCTAAGTTGTTTTCAATTCTTTTTGTGCCCCCTTTGTATTACTTTTTTATTATTTTCCCTTTATTACCTTAGTATATGCTCTTTGATTCCTTTTTACTGTTAAATATAGATATTATAACATGAATCTTTGATTTGTTACAGTCTAGTATAAGTTTGTGCTTTTATTACCTCCTTGGAAATGCAAATCTTAGTATACTTTAATTCTTCTAATTCTCCTTTCATTTTGCCTCTATATTTACCCTTTTCATTATAATAATTTATATCTGAACCCTTGCACTTCAGTCTGGGCTTCTTCCCCTTAAAGTATATTTTGTAGTGTTTCAACTTTTAAAAGTTTGCTGGCAGTAACTGTTTTTTTTTATTTTTTATTTTTGGGTAAAAATGCAATTATATTTAGAGAAATGCCTTAAAAGTAAAACATTTAGTAAAGTGTTTTGGTCAGCTTTATCATTGCTGTGGCCAAAAGACCTGACAAGAACAATATAGAGGAGAAAAAGTTTATTTGGGGGGCTCATGGTCTGAGTGATCTCAGTCAATAGACAGCTGACTCCATTGCTCTGGGCCCCGGGTGAGGCAGAATATCATGACAGAAGCATGTGCAAGAGGAAGCAACTGAATGGCAATCTGGAAGCACAGAACTCTGCTCATCAGGGACAAAATACAAATCCCAAATGTATGACCCAATGAACTCCCTCCTTCAGCTCTTCCCCATTTGCCTACAGTTGCCACCCAGTTAATAATCTGTATCTGATTAAGTTAAATTTCTTATAATAATTTTACCACTAAACATCCTTTTGTTGTCTTATAAATTAGCTTTTGGAGGTACCTCATATGTAAGCCATAACATTCTGTCCCTAACCCCCAAAAGCCCATGCTCATTTCCCAATACAAAATACAGTTAGTCAATTTTTCAAGAAACTCTATAGTCTTAACAGTTGCAGCACTACCCAAAAGTCCAAGTCCAAGGTCTCCTCTGAGACTCAAGGTGAATTCTCAGCATGGACCGCTCTAAAAACCAAAAGCAAGTCACATATATTCAATATATAATGGCACAGAGCAAACATTTTCATTCCACAGGGGAGAAATAGGAGCATAGAAAGAAGGGATGGAACCAAAGCAAGACTGAAGTCCAGCTGGGCAAACAAGTCCTGTTGCTCCATGTCCAGCATCTGGAGTACAGGGTATCTTGGTGTTCTCTTCAAAGAGCTTGTGTAGCTCTGTCCCTATGTCTTTGTTGGTTGCAGCACACATGGCCTCTCTCTTGGTTTGTCTCTGCTTGAGTCCTGCAGCTTTCCTCAGAAGACATTCCATGATACTATCATCTCTTACTCTCAGCTACCTACATTGCAACTTGCAGTTCTTCACCCAATACCCTCTGCAGCCTTCAGGGAATCCAACACTGCTGCACTTTGCCTGGTCTTGAACATCTTACTTTGAAATCTCAGTGAAAGCCTCCATGATCCTTTAACTCCAGGATCTTGTAATTCGGAAGAACCAGCACCTTATGGTTGATGCTAAGATCTGCAACCATCTCAAGCAGTAGCCAAGCCATGACTGCTGCAGCCTCTGAGTGCCATGGTGGCTGAGCATGATGAACAATGGTGAAACAACTTCCTACCTACCCCACAACCCCCAGGCAATCAGGGTGCTTCCATGGTCCCTTCTCAAAGTAATTTTTACTTTTTTTTTTTTTTTTTAGTAATTTTTACTTTTATGTTCTTGAGCCTGAGATGGGTGTGGTCTTGCCCATTTCTGAGATGCCCTCAAGCCATTTTTCCTATTGCTTCTAGGTAAAATTCTTTTCTTTTAAAAGAGAGAGGGACAGTGGGAGAGAGAGAAAGAGAGAAACAATTTTTTTTTTTAATTTAGTTTTTCACGTGGCTTTCGTTGCTCTGAGACTTCATTGTGTACATGGTGCTGAGGTTTGAACTTGCATACTCATGCATGCTGGGCAAGCTCCGTAACTGCTGAGCCACCACTCCAGCCCCCTGGGTAAAGTTCTTAGCAGCTTCTCTTTAGTGGCAGTAACGTTTTTAACAATTACACTTTCTCTATCCCAAGTTTTACTCACATGGCCAAAGGCAAGTGTTTAAAATCTTTCTGCTCTGTTTTCTGCTCCTGATTATCACAGTAAATTTGGCTAAAAGTTGTCTTCGATATCCATACCACCTGAATGTTGTGCTACCTTGAAATTTCTTCCACCATATTTATTAGTACATCACCTTTAAATTCAGCCTCATAGAAAGTCTCAGGATATGGGCAAAATATAGACAACTTCTTTTCCAGACCATAACATGAATGGCTGCTATTCCAATTTCCAATTGAGTCCTTCCCTCCCCCCCACCCCCCGCCCCGCCCCGGAAACTTCATGAGCTGAATCCTTATTTTCGAGAGTGAGAGTCCTATTGGCATTCTGGCTTCTGAGCTCCCATCAGAATCACCTATTAAGCTCTTTCACAGCTTGCATCTCTAAACTTTTCAAAATTCCTCACCCCACAAACCAACTTCAAAGACTTATAAACCACATGGTCATGTTAGTCATAGCAATAACCCCATTTTTCAGTATCAATTTCTGCTTTAATTGACTTTTTATTGCTGCGGAAAAAAAAACCTGACAGGAACAACACAGAGGAGGAAGAGTTTATCTGGGGCTCACAGTTTCAGAGGTATTAGTTGGTAGATGGCTAACTTCATAGCTTTGTGCCTGAAGTGAGGCAGAACATGATGGCACATATGGCACAAGAGTGTGGCAAAAGAAAGCAGCTCAGGACATGATAACAGAAAAATTCAGTTTTTATTTGTCTGTCAAAATCCGTATTTCACATATGATATGTGCATGTATGAAAGTATAACAACAAACCCTTTAAATATGTAAAACTATAATGAAAAATAAAATCTTATTTTTTGAAAAAAAATCATATTTCATTTTTTTAAAGAGAAAGAGGGACAGTGAGACAGAGGGGGAGAGAGAGAGAGAGAGAGGGAGGGAATGGATTTTTTATTTAGTTTTTCATGTGACTTTCATTGCCCCAATACTTTGTTATATATGCGGTGCTGGGATATAACCCATGTTCTCGTGCATTCTTGGTAAATGCTGTAACCTCTGAACCACTGCTCCAGCCCCTCACTTTCATTCTTTTTTTAAAAATAATTGTATTCATCTGGTTTTTGTTTTTCTGACATTTAGTTGTGTATGTGGTGCTGGGGTTCGAACCTGGGTTCTCAAGCATGCGAGGCGTGTGCTTTAACTGCTGAGCCATTGCTCCAGCCCTCACTTTCATTCTTAAAGGAGATTTTGTTTATTGCAAACTTCTTGATTGACAGAATATTCTCAATTTATGCACAGTTTGGAAAATTGTAGGTAGTTTAAGTTGTACTGGTAAAGTTAAGGAAAATATTTATTTAAAAATCATGCACTATATTGCAATATATTTCTCAGATTGTTAGTTTCACAGGCTTTCTTAACAAAAAAGGACTTCATGATTTCATAATCTTGTGAAGACATTCATGCTGTATCTCTCTTATTGGAATTCATGATGCATTTTAGATCCTGAGAGCCTGCTGTGATGAAATCCACTTAACTTTATTAATTAAGCATTCCATAAAAATATTTGATCAGGAAACTAAGCAGCTGATGATATGAAGCACACATTTTTTGGAGAGCCCCTTTAAGAGCTATCTAGTTCTGGGATGTGAATAAAAATTTCTTATTGTGTGAGATTTTATTTTTCTAAGGTTAGGTCAGGTATTTGTCACCTGAAATACTCTTAAAATATTGTTTCAACTTCTAGCTTTGGACAAGTCTTCCATGGAACTCAGTTTCATAATTTAAGTCACAGTATAGCATGAATAGTAACTAAATCAGTTCTGGTGCAACTGGGTAAAGCCTTTATAAACTGAGATCTGCAATGGGTTAGAGACTTCCATAATCTGTGCAGAGAGGGGCATCCTACTAGCCCTCATGTCACATTTCTTATAAAATAAGGAAACAGGCAATTATTCATTGTGTTCTGAGGAATTCGGAACTTAGGAAGATCATGGAGGAAGTAATAAGTCAACTCTATCTAGTGATCTGGAGGAATTTATTTATAGAGTATTGTGTTCTCACTTTTTTTTAGGCACCTGTGACCTTTTATTTAAGTCTATGTGCAGAATGTGGCTTTTTCCTATTATTGTACTCAATTTCCCTTTCCATCTTCAGTCCCAGCTAGCTTTAAGATCTGATACTAGAGGTTACCACTTACATACCCTAAACTTACTGGATCCATTGCATTCCCCATAGAGGAAGCAGTGACTCTCACGGTGTGTATGGACAGGACCTAGGGAATGGCTTTAGGCAACAGCTAGCTGCCTCACATGTTGAAATTGCTCCTGTGGCAGCCATTAGCTTCCGCTTTGTTCTCTTTCCTTGGGAATTTTCAAGGAACTCAAGAAGCAAGCCCTTGTTGCAATCCCTTTCTTATCTTTGATGCTGCACACATGCAGCTCTGACACACATTATATTATTAGTTCCTACTTTCTCGATTTTAATTAAAAACAGAAATGAATTATTTTAATCTACCGTTTTCGAGAGTCAGCATTATTGCATGTGATTATCCACTGAAATAGGATTGGCACAGAAAAATAATGATATTTAAAATATTATCTCTACCATTTTAGTTTGTTCTCCCAACAAATCTTAATTTAGTCCAAAAATCTTCTCTTCACACATGATTCTAAATAAAAAGGCATTTATCCAGTGGATCAAGAATCTAAATATTAACCTTTCAAATGTTATTGTTTGATCTATCTTCTGTCATTTAAACCTTAAAATCTCCTGGCATTTTCAACTGTACAGTATTTTTTGAAATCACATAGAAATGAAATGGTGAAGTACCCAATAAGTCTTATATAAGTTAGTGACCATATAATTCTGTATTTTTCCTAGATGCATTCTGGTTTACTTCTCTTATGATAGTCTAATCATGTACAATAACCATTTTTCACTTTCAGAAACATCTCATTTTGAAGTATAAATTATACGGCCATTCCAATCTATATGTCATTTTAACCCAAGTAATAAAAATTATTGGAAACAAAGAATTATTCATTACAACATTAAGGAAAATAGATTTTTAATCAATAAATATCTTCTGGCAATATTTTTTTAACTATGTCAGTGGATCTTATTGCACATCAGAATCACATTTAAATCACCCATACACAAATTAAATATAAACCTCTGAGCAAGGAGCACTGTTACCAGTATTTTTACTCTTTACAGATAATTCCAATATGTGTTCAAGTTAAGAACCACTGGATCATACTTTTTGTGTATTTAAACAGGATTACTTTTTAGAATTATTAAAAAATGTTTTATTTTCTGTTTTTGATTCAAGAAAGTTTTTTAGACAGCCTGTCTATCTAATGTTCTAGTGTATTAAATTTGAAACTTAAATATGTACAAAAATCAGTGATTGATGTTGAAGAAACCACCATGAGCAATTGATCAAATACCTCTCTGGCCAACTTAATTGAAAAGATAATTCAATACTTGGGCTTTTTTTTCCTGGCAGCGTAATAGATAAATTTTTGAATGGTAAATGTATTTCTTGGAACTCAGTTTGGGAATGGTTAATGCAATTAGTCTTTTATGTATAGATAAAAGGCAGCTCTAGAGAGGACTATTGTCTTTCGAGCTGAAGTCTTTCATAAGAAATTTAGGTGTACCTGCTGATTCAATAGATTTCTTGGAGGAATATACAATGATGTGTCCTAGAAATGAACCCACATATCTTAACCTGTTCAGGTCTGCTAAAATAAAATAGCTTAGACTGCATAATTCATAAGAAACGTATATTTATTTATTTTTTGTTTAATATGTATTTTCATTTTAAATTAACCTAATAATTGCATATATTTTTGTGGTGCTTAGTAAAATAGCCAGTCTCAAAAAGCCAAAGGTTGATGTGTGATGTTTCAGTACAGGTATACAATGTGTATCAGATCAAGATAATTGGCATTTTTCCACTTCAAGTTTTAATCTTTTTTTGTGTTGGGAATATTCAAAATCCTCTCTATGCCTTATTTTGAGATATTTGCTAACTGTAATTACACTACTGTAACTATAGAACATTAAAATTATTCTTATCCATTTTCACTCCCCTATACTTATTAAACATTCTTTCTCCATCTTCTCTTGCCCCAGTTCTTCCCAGCCTCTGGTAGACACTCTGCTACTTTTTACTTCTATGAGATCAACATTTCTATCCTTCACATGTAAGGGAGAACTGTGGTGTTTGTCTTTCTGTTTCTGTGTCTGACTTATTCTACTTAACATCATGTCCTTCAGGGTCATTTGTGTTGCTATAGATGGCCAGATTTCATTTCTTTCCATGGCTGAATAATATTCCATTGAGTACATGCACCACATTTTCTTTATCTATTGACCCATTGATGTACATATAGGTTGATTATAAACCTTGGCTCTTTTGGATAATGCATAGTAGTACAGATATCTCTTTGACATAATGATTTCCATTTATTTGAATGTATACCCAGTAGTGGAATTGCTGGTTCATACGAGAACAGAAATTTACTGCTTCTGGAGACTGAAAAATCTAAGATCAGAGCACCAGTATATTCAGAATTTGGAGAGGTCTTTCTCTCTGCATCAAAGATGGCACTTTCTTGCTGCATCCTCACATGGTAGAAGGGGCAGGAAGGCTCCCTCAAGCCTCTTTCATAAGAGTACTAATCACATTCATGAGGATGAGCCCTCATGACCAAATAAATCCTCACCCCTTAATGTTACATTGAGTAATAGGTGCCAACATATGAATTTCAGGGGCACACCAACATTCATAGCAATGAATATTCATCATAGTATGAGTTGTTAACTTATGACATCAGGAGAATTTCTTTTTTTTTTTTTAAGAGAGAAGGACAGTGAGAGAGAAAGAGAGAGAGAGAGAATCAATTTTTATTAAATTTTTCACAAAGCTTTCGTTGCTTTGACACTTTGACAGTTATGAATGTGGGTGCTGGGGTTTTAACCCATGTAGTTGTGCATGCTGGACAAGCACTGTAACCGCAGAGCCACTGTTCCAGCCCAGGAGTGTTTGTTACTTCAGAGAACAAATATAGCATGGTGACATTCATCTAGGTATTTCTAGAAGACACAGAGATCTGATAGCCCAGTAGGACAGATCCTGAAACTAGTTGGGATAAGGGAGATTTTATTTTTCTTTTAGTCTGCATATAAACTTGTTAAACACTTCAGAAGAAATTGAGATTCTTCAATATTGCATTTATAGTTTAAAATAACTTTTTACCATTTACAAGTGCTTCTTTTAAATTTAAGATCACAGGCTCACTTCAGCAGCACATATATTAAAAATGGAATGATACTGAGAAGATAAGCATGGCCTCTGTGCAAGGATGATACGCAAATGTGTGAAGCATTCTATATTTTTCACAGGTGTCAGAATTATGTCACTATACTTGGGTATATTAGAATAAATATATACCACAGAAAGAGAGGCAAGGGACCAGAGGATGGAAAGAGGGAGGTGGAGAAGTTCTGGGGAAGGGTGTAGGTCAAATTTTATTGTTGTAATGTTTGCATGAATCCCATCAGTATGTACAAATATAATGCACCAATAAAAAAAAGAAGATATAACTATTGCAGATAACAAACAAACAAACAAAAATTTAAGATAACTCTGGAAAGCAGCATGGAGACTCTTCAAAGAAACAGGAATGGAACCACCATTTGACCCAGCTATCACACTCCTTAGTGTATATCCAAAGGATTGAAAATCAATGTATTACAGTTATGCAGCAACACCAATGTTTATAGTAACCCAATTCACAATAGCTAAGTTATGCAACCAACCAAGGTGCCCTTAAGCAGATGAATGAAATAAGAAAATGTGGTATATATATACACAATGGAGTATTACTCAGCCATAAGGAAGAATGACTTTATGGCATTAGCCAGCAAAAGGATGGAAATGGAGGATATCATGCTTAGTGAAATAAGCCAGTCTCAAAAAGCCAAAGGTTGAATATCCTCTCTAATAAGCAGAAGCTAACACAAGATAAGGAAAAGATCAGAGGAATAGACAAAGAGGAAGGAAATGGAGGAAGGAGGGATGAGATGGAAAAGTTTGCAGAATGAATCAGTCTTAACTTTCCTTTGTTCATACGTGAACATATCATAGTAAATATCATCAATATGTACATCAATAGGACAGTAATAAAAAACTATTAGTAAATAACAGAAATATCAGTAGAGTAGAGGGAAGAGAACCAGGGAGTAAGAGGAAGGGAGAGGAAGGAGAAAAACTGGGGACTGAATTAGAACAAGTTATGCTCCATGCTTTTATAATTATTGTATATTCTTTTATTATGTATATCTAAAAAGAACTAATAAAAATGGAAAAAAACCCTTAAGATTACTCATGGCCCCTATAAATCATTAATTGTATTCTGGGTCTCTTTAATATAATACTGGTTTATTTATTTACTTATTTTTGGCTTTAAAGTTTGAGATTTCCTTATTCTACCCAGTTATTATATTTGAAGAAACTGACACATTACATGATGTTTTCCATGTAGAAATCAGGGTCAGTTTGCTTTAAAAGTTTTTAGGGCAGATGATATTCTATAATGAAGTTTCCTCTGAGAACTTAAGGTGAAAATATTTAGCTGTTTTAAAACTATGTGACTTCAAAAACAGAGAGAATGCATTTTAAAGATGTCAAATTCAAGATAATGTACCATCAGTTAGAAGGAGTCTATCTCAATTCAAATATGCTTTTAAAAGAGGTAGAAATTAACTTCTTTGAAGAATTTATTTTAGCAAAAGATACTTTTAGAAAGTCACTTTTACGTAAAGAATCTATGAATAAGCTGATTTTAGCCTCTTTTACCTGTGACCCACTATTCACGTATTCAAATCCACAGGCCTCAGGATGACTTACTGCGTCCTAAGAGTGCAAAATGAATGTGTGTTGAAAAATGAAAATTCTAGAACTGTGGTTTTCCAAGTGATTTCCTGGACCAGCAGCACCAGGTCTACCTGGGAACCATTAGAAATGCATGCTCTTAATACCCACTCAAAACCTTCTAAATTAGGTCTCTGGTATGGTACACATCAACTTGTGCTTTAACAAATGCCCTGGAAAATTCTGATGTCTTCTAAAGTTTGGGGTTGCTAGGGATTGAAGTGTGAGGTTACTGAGATAAAGGTGAAATTGATTTGGTGTAGTTATATTGGGTCCTTGTAAGTATTCATTTGTGGAATGCATTTTAACGATTACATGTGCCCATGGGTAGTTGCGATTGCTTATTGTTATAAACAATAGGATAATTTTTGTGATCAGATTTACATGCAACTTGTGTGCATCTGTTTCATCTTGCTTAATTTCTTTTTTCTTTGTCCCAATGGATAAAAGCACTTCCCATTTTAAAAATAAACATCTAGCCAACAGCTGATCCTTTGAATATCTCTTTTGCTTCTACTTAACTTATATAGATATTTATAAGTATTTTAATATAAATATTTATTAAATAGTTTGCTTCTTAGATGCACCCTTACAAGACTTAGCAGTTGGATTACTGTGATATTTTTCACCTCAGATAGCCATTTTTTCCTAAATACATGATAAATGAAAATATGCATTATCTAGATAATAGGAAGCATATCACTGAACAAAATGGACAAGGACTCACCCTTATGGACATCCTTTCTAGAAAACATCATTTAATATAGACTTGATTGAAAGAAAAATTCATAAATAAGAGTTGAACTGATAGCCTTTATTTTATTGTGGTAGATCCTTTTAACATAAAGTGTGTCAACTTGTGACAACATTGCCAGTGATCTGCCTCTGGTTTGTAAATGTGTCTGAATCTCTCAGTTCTGAGTTCCTATCTTTAGTCTATGGGTTTGTGCATCTAGTAACTGTCTTTTGTTTCTTTGGTCAGTTCTTTTAACAATGAGTTCAATGTTGATATATCCAAAAGAATTCAAATGATTTACAATAGAAATGCTACCTAAGACCAGTTGTTTATCTCCAAACCTTCTCTAGGATTTAGGTATTAAGGCCAGGGAGAAGAGTTATTTAATAAATATGTAGATTCTTGGGAGAATGAAGAGATGATCTATAAATCCTAGTAAATTATCCTTTCAAGGATGGGCCCTTTGTCAATAAAAAAATTGTGATTTTTGTGACTTAAAATTTTTATGTTTAGTGGGACAGGGAAGTAGCCCAGTGGTAGAATGCTTGCCTAAAACACCCAAGGCCCTGGCTTCATTTCCAAAAATTGAAAAAAGAATCTGCTTTTATGTTATGAAAGTAATAGTATGATTAGTTTTCATAGAAAACTTGCTGGTCAACCTGAACTCTGCTGTGATCATTTACCTTCTTATGGGAGGTCCAGTGAGCACTGATAGTCTTTATGAGTCCAGAAGGCCCCCAATTACCTGTTTGCATTCAGAGACTTCTTGAATATTTTTCCAAAGGTGATTCCTCATTGATTGAAGGATATGGAGAAATTCTTCCATTTTTATTACATTTGAAATAATTGGTTCAGTCAATTCCAGATATTTTAGTTATACCCTCCCTCCCCCAATCCTAGCATTATAAATATTTTGGGGTACACCACTTTTGATAAGTATATCCATTGTACATAATTGTCTTCAGAGAAGTTAGCAGAGACGTGCATGGGTAAGAACTGTTCAGAGAGCAGGTATAACTGGGAGAAGATCCCCCTCACAAAGGTAGCACCCGAGTCAGCCTGAGTGGAAGATAGTGGGAGAACGAATTTTCTTAACTAGAATGCTCCAAAATAAAGAGCATTGTTTTCTAGCAATAAGACTACAAGGAAAGAAAAACTGAGTTAACCTGTCCAAGTCGAGCTCTTAGACCACCTCAGGCTCCTGGAATAGCAGGATGCTAGAGCTTGCCCCTGAGACAAGCCAGGTGGGCAGGAACAAAGCAAGGAGCACAGTTCATTTTCCAGCTGAGTGTGGACACAAGGGAAAGAGGCTCCCCATGACTCAGTGGAGTGAGAAGTCTATATTTTTACATTTTACATGAACTCTCATCTCTTACATTGTCTGTTGTGTAAGTGTCAGCTGACTAATGGGGATTTTGAGATTTCACTCGCAGAGTTTCTAAACCAGTGGGTGGTAGATTTGGCCTTTTCCCATGGCAGCTGTCTTCCAGGGTAGGGAGCCACCCGTAGGCAGACTCAATTTCTGCTCTGACTCCAGGATCACTGGGTGACTAAGGATGTGTGCTGAGGACACATAGAGTTATCAGTTCAGGGGCTTTTGATATTTGTTATTGGGAGGAATGGGAGAAAGGATGCCTCCTTAAGCACCTCAGTCTCCTGTGATGATGGGATTGACTGTGAGGTTCTTTGCTGGCAAATTCTTTCTTTCTTTTTTTTTATTTCTTTTGAAAAAAATTAAAAAAAACTTTTATTTTATTGTAGTGAAAAATGAGATGTTTTTGAACAGTGAGAATTTGATGATTTAAAGCATGTGTCCTCCGTTTATAGATCCAGGAAAATGGGTTGCAATGAAAATCCTTGTTGCAAATGATTAAAGATGCTTTGTGTGGGAAAAACTAGAAGGATAAAAGGAACTAAGGAAACAAATATTTTTGTGTAGTAGTCCATGTAGGGAAAAGAGAAGATAACATTATTCCACACCTTGACAACATGACAGCAGGAAAGATGGTTTCTAAAGAGAGTTTCTTTGAGGCTTGTGGCCCCATAACTTGTGACCATTCAGGTACTTCTACATGTTTACAAATTGAACATATTTAATCCTAGAATGTCTTTTTTTTTTTTAAAGAAAGAGGGACAGTGAGAGAGACAGAAAGAGAGAAACAATTTTTATTGAGTTTTTCACATGGCCTTCGTTGCTCCAACACTTAGTTGTGTATGTGGTGCTGGGGTTTGAACCCAGGTCCTTGTGCTTGCCAGGCAAGGGCCGAAACCGCTGAGCCACCGCTCCAGCCCCCTAGAATGTCTTTTGAGCAGAAGATTTTGTACTTAAAGTGATTTATTTGGAGATGGGTATAGGGCAAAGAACAAATTGAAATCTATGAAGCCTATTCAGGGCATATTTTTTTTTAAAGAGAGAGGGAGAGAGAGAGAGGGAGAGAGAGAAGCAATTTTTATTTAGTTTTTCATGCAGCTTTTGTTGCTCTGAGACTTCGTTTTGTACTTGGTGCTGGGATTTGAACTCGCATATTCACTCATTCCAGGCAAGTGCCACAATTGCCGAGCCACCGCTCCAGCCCCAGGACATAATTTTTTTAAACAGGATTTTTTTAAATTAAGGAATTGAGTTATTGTACAATCATAAATGCATATAAAGTAACATTATAATATGCATTGTTATTTTTTTATTTGTTCAAGATAGTCTTATGTTCATTCAAGTTGTCATACAATCACGAACAAATGCATAATGCCAGAGGAAGCCAAGACTGATGCATTCTATGGTCTCCCCCCCTTTGAGTTCCCCCTGATCCCATGTTTCCCCCAATTTAACCCCATGTTAGTTGGGCTTCTCATGGAAGTCAAAGGTTCCCCACTGGGTTGATACCCCCATACTCCCTCCCTGCAGCAGCCTTGGTATTCCTCCTATCCCCTCCCCCCTTCCCTACCACCCTCCCTTCATCCCTCAGTGTCCTAGGCAAGGTTCCACCCCACCCCCCACTTGTGTAAGAAATTCACCTATGTTGAGGTTATTATTAGCTTAGCCAACTATTAGTCTGTTTCCGATTGTATTCTAGCTTCCACATATGAGAGAAAAACATTCAGCCCTTGAGTCTCTGAGTTTGGTATATTTCACTCAGCATAAATTTTTCCATTTCCATCCATTTGGCTGCAAATGCCATGATATTGTTCTCTCTAATAGCAGAGTAGAATTCCATTGTATATATGTACCCTCTTGTCCAGAGAGGGGCATCTGTGTTGGTTCCATAGCTAGCTATATTAAATTGAGCTGCTATAAACACTGATGAAGCTATATCTCTGTAATATGACAAATCTAGCTCTTTTGGGAAAATACCCAGGAGTAGGATAGCTGGGTCATAAGGTGGTTCCAACCCCAATTTTTTGAGGAGTCTCCACACTGCTTTCCAGAGTGGCCTATGTTCTTAAACCAGAATTGCCCCCTAAATCCCTCCTTATTTTCCCTCCCTCCCTCCTCCCCATGCTACATATCTATGATTGCCCTAGATTATGTGTTACTACACCTTTGTTGGGTCTAATACATGAGATTGACTACCTTTCACACAGGCCTGGGCTTAGCTCCAGCTTCCACAAATGAGTGAAAACATTTGACCCTTGACTCTCTGGGTTTGGCTCCCTTTGCTCAACATGATTTCTTCCATTGCCATCCATTTACCTACGAGGGCTTCAATTTCATTGTTTCTAATTGCTGACTAGAACTCCATGGTATATATATTCCACAGTTTTTGGATCCATTCATTTAGTAAAGGGCATCTGGGTTGGTTCCATAATTCAGCTATAGTAAATTGAGCTGCTACAAACATATATTTTGCTGTGTTGCTATAATGTGCTGATTCTAACTCCTCTGGGAAAATACCCAGAAGAGGGATAGCTAGATCGTATGGTAGGTCCATCCCTAATTTTTTGGCGATTCTCCACTGCTTTTCAGAGCAGCTGTACCAGTCTGCAGTTCCACCAACAGTGTGGCAACTTCTTTCTGACCACAGTGCTTTTTACTTTATCACTCTTCTCTAAGGTTTTCACCTGTCTACAGAAACCATGATTAAAGGGTTTATAATATTTTGTAGTTAGAATGAAAGCCTTTATAGCATGTCTGTTGTTTGGTTTTTTTCAGAAATTCAACTTTAATACTTTCCTATGAACATATGTATAACGATAGATTATGTCCTACATAGTAGCTGATTCACAGGGTTGAGGATTTAGCTCAGTGGCAGAGCACTCCCCGAGTTCAGTCCTCAGCCCTGAAAGAAAAAAAAAAGTAGCTGATACACATATGTTCAAACATCACACTAGACAAACAACCTCATGAGAGACCAAGACTCATTTTATACTAAAAAAAAAATTAGCAATGGGGACTATTTTATAATTAGTTGCTTAATAGAAAATAAGCTGTAAATGAGGAGAGAAATACTTTTATTTTGTGCTCTGAAATTATATTCAATATAAATGGAAAATAAAGTAATAAAGTAGTTGCTGTGAGTTGTCTGTTTGGTACTAGGGATTGAACCCAGGGGCACTCTACCACTGGGCTACATCCCCAGGCCTTTTTATTTTTAATTTTGAGACAGGGTGTCACTAATTTGCTGAGGATGGCTTCAAACTTGTAGTCCTCCTGCCTCTGCCTCCTGACTTACTGAGATTACAGATGTGCACCTCTGCACCCAGCTTAGTTGCCGTGAGTTGTGTGCATTTGAGACAGAGATTCTGAGCATTTCAAACTTGCAGGATATTTATAGAACTGGAAATAAACTCAGAGATAACTAAACTAATCATGTCATTTTTCATACTGGGAATTATAGCTGTGATTTATATCTTTCTAAATACTGGTAAGAAAACAATCCCCCAATGAACATTTAGCTCATCAGTACAATTGTATAGCTGCTTTGAAATATTCACCTATTAGTGCGAATTTAACTTAGTATTTACCAGATTTTTAGTTAGCTACGTTAAAATATTTTCTCTAATCCTTCCTGAACAAATTATGTTTTATTATCATTTTTTTTAGTCTTCAACCTCTGAGTCATACTGGTTTAGATATCTTTGGAAACAATTTTGTCTTATTTATGATGTACACAACTGCAATTATAGGAAATAACTACATGTAAGAGTAAAAATTCAAAACCATTTAAAGTCAAGATGCTATTCTTCAAAGGAGTAATGTTTGAACTGGTAATTAAATCCTTAGGCTAGAGTAGAAGACTTTCAGCCAGATTAGATTGTGCATACCTATAATCCCAGCTACAGGAGGCTGAGGCAGAAGCATTTGAGGTTCAAGGCCAGACTGTGAAACTTAGTGAGACCCTGACTCAAAATAAAATAAAATAAAATAAAATACAAAGGCTGGAGATGTAGCTCAGTGGTACCTTCCTAGCATGCGTGGGGCCCTGGGTTCTATCCCCAAACTCAGTACCACAAACAAAAATAAAAAAAAAAGTTTATCCAAATACTCAGTGAAAGATTATTTGTTTAACATTTCAATGTTTGAGTAAATTGACTGAATTAGAGATGATTGGAGAGCAAGGGAAATGTCTGGTGAAACTTTTGTCATTTATTTAAGTATGCTTTCCATTTAATGGCTTTTCTTTCGTCCTTTTTTCTTTCTTTCTTTCTTTTTTTAGATACAGCATATATCTCACATACTCTTATGCTTATTTACCATGTTTATTTTTCTCACAAAATGAACAAAGAAGGTAGGAAGAGAAAGGGAAAGTTATGTTAGGTAACAGTAAAAGCATTGAAGGAGAGTGGGAATGGAAATATAAAAAAGTTGCTGCCTGAGACAGATAATCTGACAGGGAGAAAAATTTGGAGGAGTGATTTACTCATCCTAAAAGGAATTAAGGAAGTTCATGGGGAGACAAGGTTTTTAACAGATTTGTGTAACAAACCAGCAGATGGCGCTGTCATCTAAGGACAGCTTAGTTGCTTTTTAGGATGTACTGAAAACTTGCTCTGGGTGCAAGAGTCACATACCTAAAGTGGAAAAGGAAGGGTTGGGACCCTACAGCTTTCCATTCAGATGTAAAATGTGAAAACCCTACAATAACAAAGATAATGATTATTTATTAAATTAATGAGTGATAGTTTATCAGCAAGTACTTGTACTTCACCAAATTCATTTAGTCTTTTAAAATTTTTTTCTTCTCTTTAGAAGGGGTTTCACTCTTTCACTTGTCAACGTATAGATAAGATTAAAAATGTTTAGTCTCAGGGATGGAGTGGTGGCTCAGCAGTTATGGTGCTTGCCTGGCATGTGTGAGGACCTGGGTTCATACCTCAGCACTATGTATACGATGAAGTGTCAGATCAACAAAAGCTACATGAAAAACTAAACAAATTTCTCTTTCTCATTGTCCTCCCCCCTCTTTTCAATGTTTAGTCTAAATCTCTGCAATTCTTTTCACAGGATAGTTATTTTTATATAACTCTATCCCTAGAATTTTAAAAAGTGAGCTAGCTAGAAAATACTCCTGTGAAAGTCTGAAACACCATGCAAAAAGGTAGAGGCAAAAAGAGCAGGGAGGAAAAGGAGGAAAGATTAAAACACAAGGCAAAGGGAATGTGTTTTTGAAACTCAGTCACATGTTTTAGGGATGAAGGAGATTTAGTTAAATTGGGATTTGGGGCAGTACCATTTGTGCTTAAAGCTGAGACTTAAGACATGAGAAGTGTTTGCAAACTATTAAGAGTCAAACAGGGATTTTTACAATGTAACAAAGAAGACTGAATTAAGGCTGGACTCTGGTTTGGATAAAAACTTCTCTTGGATAGAGACTTCTTTGTTAGTCTCTAAAAGTTTTCGTGAGAGTATTTGAAATACATATGAGTCTATTTTTGCTGTGATTGATTTGAGACATATGAAAATAAAATATAGATATAAAATAATTTATGTTTGTAATTTTGTGACTCAGAGTTTAAATTTGAGGACTATTAACTTTCTAGGGTTATTCTACTACTGACTCCTGTTTTTCAAGTTAATGAATAAATAGTAATTATAGTTATAAAATGAGGACAAAGAAATTTAATCAAATGAAGTAAGGCTTTGTTAGCATAAAGGAGGCTGGAGTGGTGGCTCAGCTGTAGAGCACTTGCCTGCTAAGTGCAAGGAACTGGGTTCAAACCCCAGCACCACAAACATAACTAAGTGTCAGAAAAACAAAAGCCAGATGAAAAAAATAAATAAAATTGATTCTCCTACTCTCGCTCCCTCTTAAAAAACAAAACAAAACAAAAAAACCAAAAAAACTAAGTTCGTAGCTACCTGCCCAAACTTAGATTTCAAATGATTAACTACAGGATAGACTATCAGAGGAAAAAAAAAAGTGGTAGTTTTCTAAGGAAAATACTGTAATAGCCATAAAGATGTAATTTTGGGTCTCTAACCCCAAACTTCCTCCATATTAGTGGAAATTCTTAAAAAACAGAAAACAAAAAACAAGTATTCCCACTGCCTTCACATTAACATGTTTCTTTTCTTTCTTTTTTTTTTTTAAAGAGAGGACAGTGACAGAGAGAATGAATTTTTATTGAGTTTTTCACCTGGCTTTCGTTGCTCTGACACTTAGTTGTGTACGTGGGTGCTGGGATTTGAACCGGTGTACTTACGCATGCTGGGCAAGCACCATAACCTCCAAACCACTGCTCCAGCCCCCTAACGTGTTTCTTAAGAGTATTGTGAGGGAGAACACTGCTGCTGGAGAGATGAGAAGCCAGGTGGTGTACAAAGCTGACCTTTCCCCCAGGCTTTCCCCTAGGTCTCATGCTCACATGCGCCTCTGCCTACTGCATATCTCCGTTGGGATGTTGCACTTGTTTTGCAAACATTTTGACTGAGACCTTTCCCACCACCAGGGGTTTTCCGATGATTGTTCTGGTTATGTTGATATATTTTCAGCTCTTAGTTGGACTGAATTTACTCTAATGTGTGTGCACTTGGTGCACTCCCTTGCTCTCCTCTGAACTGTCTCCTCCCCCACCCACCCTACTCTGGGACCTCCGTGTAATTCCCTACATTTCTGCCTTTACAGCACTTATCAGAGGATTTGCTTTGTCAGTGTCACCTACTGGAGTGTAAGCTGTGTGATAGGAGGTCAAATTCATTTTATCACTACTGCCTATGCCTGGCAAATGTTAAATCAAAATATTTGTTGAATGAAGGAGACCTAAAGTTTTGTATTTATGGCATACAATCAAAATAAATACAAAGGAAAGGTTTTAGTACTCTTGCTACAGCCCCACGTTGCCAACCAAGAAGGAACCAGGGTGGGTGAGGCAGATGAGGCATGAGAGGTGGGAGGTGATGGTGGTGGTGGAGACAAATGAAATAGAAAATCAGCTTCTTCCTAGCCGATAATGGAGCTTTCCCTTTGCTCCCCCTCCCTCTGCTTTCCCTTGCCCCTTTCTCTCCAGTTCTAATTAGCACCAGCTGGAGCCTCTTAAACTTCACAGTTTACATGTTACTAAAGCATCTGTGAGAATGTAGTGCAGCCTTCAGATAGCACCAAGCCAAATGATTTTGTTTTTCTGATTTCTCTTATTGTATTCTTACCTCTTAGAATTTGTTGTTCTGAGAGGTGGAAGAATGACACAGATCAGATTATTTACTGGGGATATAAACATCTATCTCCATTCCAGGAGCCAACCACGTCAGGATTCATCCTGAATTGCTTTTGACAGAGCATCATTATGGATTTAAATTCCTAAAACTTTGTGTGTGTGTGTGTGTGTGTGTGTGTGTGTGTGTGTATGCCCACGTGCACACACACACGTGCTTGTATGTGTGTGGTATTAGGAACTGAACCCAGGGTACAGCATCTAGCTAAGACAGCATCTAGCTAAATTGTGTACTTTGGTCTTGAACTTAGGATTCTCCTGCCTTAGCCTCCCAAGTTACAGGGCTACTTCCTAAAACTGAAGGACAAAAACACATGTATACGTAAAGTAGATGTCTGTCCATCTGTGTTCCTCGAAGAAATCAAAAGGAGAATTTCTTAGGACCTAATTCATGCTCAAATCAGTTTTGTGAATTAGAGGAACAGAGGAACAGTTATAGATCTGAACACTGAACATTTAAAACTTCAGAAGATATCAGAAATTAGTTGATTTGCTCATTGTCCAACTTATGAGCTTACCAAGCTCTTCCTCTCCTTCATTTTCTCTACCCTGAGTGCCTTCCCCTTGTCCTTTGCCTGGGTAATTCTGTGTGACCCGTAAGACTTATCTGAGCCAACTCTGCTCTTTCTAGACATTTCTTCAACACTCTACCATGGCTCTTCTATTCCCCATGGTTTATTTTTGTGGCACTGTACGTTTCCTCAACCAGTTCTCCTCAGAGATGCTGGAAGAGAGTTTTCCATAGAGTTCCACTCTACTGGAAAAGTCAGCAGTTTTGTCTTTTGCACAGAACATGTCACTGATGTCCAGAAAGAGTAGATTTGGTTCACTTTCTTCTGGTTCATCTACTCTGGCTCCCTTCTAATTGTCAACTTGTTCCCAGGCCTCATTAGTATTAACATGACACACTGAACACAGTCTGCCTCAGAGAATGAGCTTGTGGACTTCTGAATTAGAGAAGACCATGCACACTCATAGTTGTGAAGCAATTATGAACTGAGTGTACGTATCCCTTAAAACCTAATCCCCAATATTATGGTATTTGGAGATGGGGCCTTTGGGAGTTAATTACAATTGGAGAACATCATGATAGACCCCAGAATAGAAAGACCAGATCTCTCTCCCTCTCTCCCATATGAGGACACAGTGAGTGAGAAGTGGTTGTCTGAAAGTTAGAAAGAGAGCCCTTACCTGGAACCTAAACAGCCTGCACTTTGATCTTGGACTTTCCATCCTTCAGAACTGTGAGAAATAAGTTTTGTTAACAGAACATTGCACTCATCAAGACACAAGCCAAAGCCCACTTTTACACTGCCATTGGAGCACTGACTCTGGAGTCAAATGGCCTCAGTTGAAATGTATCCTCTATTGACTAGCTGTAAGACCTTGGACAAGTTTTCTACCTTTGAGGAATGACTGAATTAATGCATGCAAAACCCTCAGAATGTACTGGGCACATATAAGAGCTCAATACATGTTAATTGTCACTATATGCTATTTTACAGTAGAACATGGAGCACTGATTCTCATGAATGTGACTGTTACCTTGCTGTGGCTCTTGTAGTCCTGCTATGCACAAACTTGTCTGTCCTTCCCACGGAAGATGTTTGAACTCTGCTGCATGGCTGGTCAGCTGGCCAACATTCCTTCATCCTGAGACAGAAAACACATTCAATATAAACTCTACAGGTCTGTTGCATTGTGGAAGGTGTCAATACACCTCCCAAGACAGATTCTTCTTCCTCCCACATCCCTCTGCATGCTTCTTCCTTTAGCATCCTCCTGACAAGCCTTTTTCTTTCTTTTCTTTCTTTCTTTCTTTCTTTCTTTCTTTCTTTCTAGAAAGAGGGGACAGTGAGAGAGAGAGAGAGAGAAAGAGAGAGAGAGAGAGAGAAGCAATTTTTATTTAGTTTTTCATTTGACTTTTGTACCTCTAAAACTTATTGTGTACATGTGCTAAGGTTTGAACTTGTGTACTTGTGCATGCCAGGCAAGATCTGTAACTGCTGAGCCACCGCTCCAGCCCCACAAGCCAATTCTTAAAATTCTTATTCCTCCCAAGATAGTTTAAAAATGGTAGAAAGCACATGGGTCCCAGACGTTGTTCTAAATATACATCTGAGCATTCCACTTATCCTGTATGAAAACACCTTTAATAGTTCCTCAAGGCTGATGGAATAAAACCCAAATTTTTTAGAATGACTTTACAGCTCTTTGTTTATCTTATATTGCTAATATCTCATGGCTTTCCTTTCTTTCTTTTGAGAGAGGGATTGAGTGAGAGAGAGAATCAGTTTTATTTATTTTTTCATCTGATTTTAGTTTCTCTAACACTTAGATGTGTATGTGGCGCTGAGGTTCGAACCCAGGTCCTTGTATATGCCAGGCAAGTGCTGTAACAGTTGAGCCTCTGCTCCAGCCCATGTCTTTCCTTTGTAATGCTCTTTTCTCTCATTTCTGCACGTCTTACCTTCTTACCTCCATGTCTTTTGCACTCTACTCTGTTCCCTCTATCAAGAAAATTCTTTCCTTTGCCTGGTGATCTCATCCTGTCCTGAAGACTCAGGTCCAGTGTCCCTTCCTATGTTTTTAGTCAATTGCTCTTCAGCAATCTTTACATTTACTTATTCTGGGCTAGGGGGATCTTTACTAAGAGAGGCCTTAAACTTAAAAGTTGCCCAATTCTTCCTATGTAGTAGGGGACTGTGTAACTCCTTGGAAAGATTTTAATTCTCTGAAAAATAATTCAAGAAACCCTTCTTAATTATATTTTGAAGGATGTACTCCTCTATAGAGAGTTAATTTATTTAACTCCTAAGGTACCGAATTTTTTTCTTGCTAGAAATATGTTTAATTTTGTTCTTTTGTATATTAAAGTATGGCTAGATTATTAAATTAGCTATGTTTGTCTTATTTGTTAAATAAATTTTAAGGGTGAATGAAATTATTTCCTTTTAAAACTGGTAGAATTCCATTTGGAAAGTACTGTAGTGTAAAGGTTATTTTTCCAGATGGCAAAGCCATGCTCTTAGCTTCTCATCCCATTGTGGAATTCCCTTCTATAATGCTGGGTGTGTAGTTTATGTTTGTGCTTTATTTACTATGGAAATGTTCTTATTGACACATTTATAAATTCCTGATATTTCCCATTTTATGGATTTTGTCAGCCAATCTGGAGTTTGTAACAGAGTCAAACATGTGCTGCTTTTTATTTTCATTTGACTTACAATTATGAAGAATCACAAAATGCATGTTGATAAAGTATAATATGGATTTTATTTCAAAAATGTGGAACCTCAAATGGAGTTACAAATGGTGACATTGGTTTTTTTTAAATGTAAAAGAAAATTCTTTAAATTATGTATTGTTTTAGACACCCTCCCAAAAAAGGAAGAGCTCAAGAGGTGAAATGAAAAGTTTTGAAAACTGTGACAGTGAAGACAGACGGATGCAGAGTAGAAACGACAAAGGAATGAACTTGTTTTAGGGAGAGGCTTTTACTCCCATTTTCCATTTGGCATAATGTCATGTGCAACAGTATATCTCCTTTTATAAGGCTAGCTGCTAAGGAATCTTCTCCTTCCCAAACTGTCTGATCATTTGATAATGAGGTTATCACTGAAAATATATTTTGAATTTTGTAGTGGAAGGAAATTAAGTCATCTTCACATTCAGCTCTTGGGAGGATTGACTGAAGAGGAAGGACCTAAACTTCCCCACCTCCTGAAGAAAGGAATTGCATCCTGAGATAAGGGGTAGAAGAAGGGTATGAAGCAAGAAGGTTTGAAGCATAGTAGGTAAATCAGTTTGACTGGTCTGGAAAATTTTGGACCTTAAGTATTATTACGGTTTGATCTTAAGTGTTCCCCAAATGCTGTTTTGAGAGCTTGGTCATTAGCCCGTGTCACTACCGGAATCTTTAGGAGGTGGGAGCTATAGGAAAGAGGTTAGGTTATTGGGGATAATATCCCCTTGAAGGGGATATTAAGACCCCCAGTCCCTTCCTCTCTCTGTTTCTCAGCAGTCATGAGATATGTAACATTGGTTTATCATATACTCCCTCTGTGATGTTCTGCCACACCACAGGCCCACAGCCATAGTACCAGGTGGCAGTGGGCTAAAACCTCTGAAATCATTACATATACATTAACTTCTTATAACTTATTTATCTCATGTATTTTATCATAGCAACAGAGTGAGGGGATAATACAAGTGTTTACCCTTAAGAGTGGTGAAATAAGTTAGGACTAGATTATAAAGTAACTGGAAGATTACCAATATAAAGTATTTGGCTTTTATTCTTAGGAAAGAGGGAGACATTGTTCTTTAAGGGAAGAAATGGCATCATATTTCTTTCTCTGTCTGCTATGTATACCACAGTGCCTGGCATACTGAAGGAATTCCATCATATCAGAATTGAATGAATTGAATGAGTGAAGAGTAGTTACTTCCATGTCTCTTAAGCTTCGATCTCCAACCCAAATCTCTCCTGTGGGCTCCAGATTCACCTGTCTCCCTGACTTCTTTGCTTGGCTGATCCAAAGATACTTCACAGTTGGTGTGTTTTTCATGATTCCCAACTAAGACTCAGTGCTTTTTAGTTTTCTATATTTCAGTGTATGAGTCTACTGCCCATCTAGGTAAATAAACTGGAAATAACAAGGGTCAGTATTAACATATCTTCTTATTCACCATATTCAATGTATCATCAAGTTTTATTGATTTTTTTCATCTAAATTACTCTTAAAGCAATTAATGTCTACATTTTTTTTTTTTTTACTGGTCAATGCTGCTCAAAAATCTACCCCCAAATCTCTACAATCACTTTTGAATGTCACTGCAATTCCACTGATCCTCCTATAGAATAATTCCTACTGAGCAAATAAAGAAACTTTTTCCATAGGCAAATATATGATCATGCTCCTTCAAATTTAAAAAGCTTAAGAAAATTCCTATTTCTTAGTTTGGTCCTTAGTGTAGGACCAAACCTTTAATAAGGCCTATAAGGTCCTTCACACAGTAACTCTAGGTATCTTGAGCCTTCATTCCTATAATTCCTGATCTTTCTTTGGATCTCTACTGGGTTCCTATCTCTTTAAGCAAGTCTTTCCTGCCCTCCTCTCCTATATCTATGTAGCACCTGTGCCTTGGTTTTGTAGCTCTATCATAGTTAAAAAATGTTCATTTATTTGGGTCATATGGTTATTCATATTTGTCTTCTACAGATTGTGAGCTCTATAAGAATAGGGTCTGTTCAACATTGAATTTCCAGTGGTTAGACATTCAATGAACTCAAAGACTAATTATAAAATTGTATATGTATGTGAATTTACATATGCACTTATAATTTGGTGGTTGTATGGAGACTTAAGAGCTGCATGAGGAGTTGGAGACTATTAGAATATTCTCATCATGAACTGACAAGGATTTAAGCTGCCGCTGCAGAAATGACATGAGAAGTATTGTGAGCAAGGAATTTAGTAGAGCAGTAAGAGCCCAGTGAGTCCAGTTTTCTGAAAACCATGGTACTTTCTGGAAGTCTGCAAGAGAAGGAATGTGGCATAGATGATAGCCACCATCCCTCTTTCACAGACTCAGAGATGCCTCAAATTTGTGGTTGTTCAGGTGGGATTGAGATGATTGATGTGGAATCAGGCCCTTCTGGCCTGTGTTTATATTAAGACTGCTTTGATTTGCAGCTGTGGCATCTATTTGCAGAATTTGACTAATTTTTAATTTAAGATTCATGTTCTTCCTGTTGTTTTAGTTCAGAAATAAACAGCTTGTTCAGAGCCATCAATTAGGAAAGGAGTTGAAAAAAATTCCAGTTTCAGTGCCATTGAACTGGTCTCTGATTTGTCAGACTATCATCAAGTTTCATCCTCATGGATTTACTACTTCATGATATTAATTACATGAAATGCAAAGTATACATGGATTGTTCTGACTCAGAGATCATGAACCAATACTTTTTGAAAGCACAAGGAATCTATCTGGAAGTTGAACAGGTAATTTCCTAACTTTTAAAAATCATAACAACAAAAAATTTTACAAATCTTCTGTGTATTTTTATTTTGTGTAGTTTCATCTCTTTTTTGAGAATTTACTTATGTGCTTCACAGTTATACTTCTTTTTTTAAATTTTTTATTGGTTCTTTTTAAATGTCCATGACAGTAGAGTATACAATGACATAATTATAAAGCATGGAGTATAACTTGTTCTAATTCAGCCCCCAGTATTTATTTCCCCCCATACCCCGTTCTCTTCCTTCCACTCAACTGATTTTTCTTTTTAGAGAGAGAGGGACAAGTAAGAGAGTGAGAGAGAGAGAGAGAGAATCAATTTTATTTAGCTTTTCATATAGCTTTTGTTGCTCTGGCACTGCGTTGTGTATATGGTACTGGGGTTCAATCCTGCATCCTTGTGCATGCCAGGCAAGCACCGTAACCACTGAGCCATGGATCCTGCCCTTCTACTGATCACTGACCTTTCTCACAATTATACTTAAATTTTCCAATTTTATTTACTGTATTTTACTCCATACACAAAATATTTTCCCATTTCTCTATACATACTTCCTCAATAATCTTTTTTTATGAATTCATGGTGTTTCAATGGATTTAGTTACCTTGACTTATTTTATCATTCTTCAACATTAAATATTTTAGACTTATTTCCAAAATTTGCCCTTAGAAATGTGAAGAGAGAACTCACAGAATGGGAAAAAAAATCTTTGCTTCCATTGCCTCAGGGAATTAATATATAGGATATATAAAGAACACAAAAAGCTTACAACCAAAACCACAAATAACCCAGTCAATAAATGTGCAAAAGAATTAAACAGACACTTTTTAAAAGAAGAAATGCAACTGGTCAATAAATACATGAAAAAGTGTTCAATATCTTTAGCAATTAGAGAAATGAAAATTAAAACTATACTGAGATTTCACCTCACCCCAGTCAGAATGGTAATTTTCAAAAATATGAACAATAAATGTTGGTGAGCATGTGGGGAAAAGGGTATATTTACACATTTTTGGTAGGACTGCAAATTGGTACAAGCATTCTGGAAAGCAGTATGGGGATTCCTCAAAACACTAGGAACGGATCCACCATTTGACCTAGCTATCCCACTCCTTGGTACATATTCAAAGGATTTAAAATCAGCATGCTACAGTGATGCAGCTACATCAATGTTTATACCAGCACAATTCATAATAGCTAAGCTATGGAACCAATCCAGGTGCTCTTCAACAGATGAATGGATAAAGAAAATGGTATATATAAACAGTGGAATAATACTCAGTCATAAGAAAGAATGACTTTATGGCATTCTCTGGTAAATGGAAGGAACTCCGAGACTATCATGTTAAGTGAAATAAGCCAGTCTCAAAAAGCTGAAGGTCCAATGTTCTCTTTGATATGCTGAAGCTAACCCCAAATAAGGAAAAGATCAGAGGAATAAACAAAAGGGAAGGAAATGGAGAATGAAGGGATGAGATAGGGAAAGCTTGTAAAATGAATCATACTTACAGACATGGTGTGCATGACTATAATTCCAGTGACTTGGGAAGCTGAGGCAGGATGTTCACAAGTTCAAAGCAGCCCTCAGCAATTTAGCAAGGCTCTAAGCAACTTAATGAGATCCTGTCTCAAAATTAAAAATAAAAGGGCTAGGGATGAGGCTCAGTGTTTAAGCACCTCTTGGTTCAATCTCTGGTACCAAAGGAAGGAAGGAAAGAAGAAAGAAAACTGGAGATATTAAACATATGGTTGTGGTCGAGTGAGAGTTGCAGGAGAAATAGCAAGTCTTTTTGGATCATCTTTGTAATCCTTTCCTGGGGCTGTTTAACAATATACAGTAAACTGTGTAGTTACACAACAGAAATTTAATGTATCACAGTTCTGGAGGCTAAATGTCAGAAATCAAGGTGCTGGCAGGATTGGCTCCCTCTGAGAGCACTGGGGGAGACTCTGTTGCATGCCTCTCTCTCAGCTTCCTCTAGCTTCTGGCATTCCTTTGTTTATAGATGATGTTCTCTATGTCTTCCTTCAATTATCTTTCCTCAATGCGTAGTTTGTCTCTGTGTCCAAATTTTCATAAGTATGAAAATTGGATTAGTGGCCAACCTAATGGCCTCATCCTGACTTGGTCACTTCAAGGACCCTAAATCCAAATATGATTACATTTATAGGTACTTGGGGGTTTATGAATGCTATGCTACATTCTTCTGAGAGTCTCAGTGCAACTCTACATTTTTCTGAGAGACTCAGTGCAACTCATAATAAGTCCCAAATGCTAATTTGTGGGACGACAGCATAGTTTAGGTATAGTACAGTGGAAAGAGTATTTGCTCTGAAGTCAGGCAATGCTAGATTTGAAACTCAATTTAGTAATTTGTTGCTTTTGTGATCTCAAGTAAGTTATTTAGTGTCTTTGAGCCTCTAGTTGTCTCATCTTAAAATGGGATTAATTATGCCTATTTTGCAGTATTATTAATTATGAGGACTAGAGCTAATGAAAAAAATTATCATTGTACAGTATCTGATAATTCATAATTGTTTGAAAATGGTAGTTTGAAAAATGACACTCTCTTCAGTTGAAAAGACTCCATCTGCAGAGGTTGGAACATAGGCTAACAAACCAGATGATCCTTTCTGAACACTAGATTTAATCCCTCTTTAGGAAAGATTTCTTCCCATGGTGCTTTTGGATCCCAAGTGGTAGACAAAGGACAGCTGACCTGAATTGACTCAGATCAGATCTAGAGCAATCACTGAAGACCTTTTTTTCTTTTACTCTCATTTGATCTGATCTATTATTTCAGATATGTAGATGCTTCAGAGTTCATGACTGAAAATTACATGGAATGTCAAGATGATAAACCAAGGTGGGATTTGACATGGTTTAAGGATTTAGTGACATTTTGGTTTTAGATATTAATTTTCCTGGTGTGGATTTGACATTATTAAACATCACTAATAGTCTTCAAAAAGTTTTAAAAAGAGAGAGACTTATGACAGTCCAAAGATTAGGCACCATTTTCTACATAGACTTGACATTTGAGTAATCACCTAGACTGGAGGGTGACAGATCACTTTCTGGTTTGACTGACAATCCTTCTCCAACATGATGGATTGCACTTATAGTAGGAGATATTGGGGAAGAAACTCTGGGCTTAGTCAAAATCCAGAATAATCTTTTGTTGAATTGATTTGAGTAAGACAAAGGCTGAGGAGAGACATCACTGATAATTAATTTAGTCTTTTGACTTAGCTTGTAGGAATGGAAAAATTCATATGGTTGATACAGCCCAAGATAATAAAGGCAGGTAATAGAATTTTTAATTTGGCAGGTGGGGAAGGGGAAACTTTGTGTTTTCTAGTTGAAGATAAAGTAATTGTGGTAATAATATATGAGCTACCTGTGTAGCTCATATATAACCCAGATAGGGATCTGTCTTTAGGTAGAACAAAGTAGGCTACTTATCTGCTCTGAAACTGGGCTTCAAAGTCACCCAACTGTCACTTGGATCTACCTGATTCTCTATATATATTTTTTCTTTTCTTTTTCTTTTTACACATTATTTAACATTTAACTTGGGACTTTTAAAAATAATGCTTCTAGAAACTATTGAGAATGGCTGAAATGGTACTATAAAACAAGTTGGGTAAGGTAAATGTGTAAATTTATAATAAGCAATGAACTACTTTTAAGAGTCTAAATGACTATTTCTAGCCTGGTCTTACTGAGAAATTAGTGAGAACTGAAGATTGTTTTAGATAAAGAAATACCTCTCCAGCCAGAGTGTATTTCCTTGTGCTGCGTTTGTTGCTAAAGCTGTGCATTGTCTAGAGATCCTTGTGTGCAGACTCTGCTGGTTCATATCCTATACATCTCCTGTACCGGTTTAGTCACTGATTTGAATCAGAATCTAAATACATCTTGCGTAGACTTTTCAGCCTCACTGGTTGTTCCAAGTTACAACTGAAGGAACATAATGTTGGCATGGATAAAATCCTTAGATTTCGTTTAAAAATGGAGCTTGTGCTATATGTTCTATATAGATTATCCAGAGGGATAGAGAAGCTGTCTATATTTTGATGGATACAATGTTCAATAAGAGCTTAAGTAGGACAGGCCTTTTTCTGAAGTTAGCAAAGTGTACTTTGGGAGATACTTGGAAATTGTTTTCTGTGTGTTGAGTTTTCTAAGATGCCTGTGAGTTTTATCATTATCTCGGTGTTCCAGGGACCTGGTGATCCATTGTACTTTAAATGAGCTCCAAAGGCTTAAGCTTGGCCTTGTGGTGATAAAACAACAGCTAAGTCCTCCTCTAATTTTTCGGGTCCCCAAGAAGTTCTCACAGTCTCAGCATAGCCAGTAGGTCACTGACTGTCCCACTATAATGAATTAGTGTCAACATACTATAGCAAGAACCTAGAATCCTTAAATCAAGGAGTATAGGCAAAAAAGCAGCTTTTTTTGCTTTCCCAACCCTGAGCCTCAGAGGAAGACTTTTCATCCTTTTTTAGGATGTATGTTGGTTGGCATCAGAAACTGGAAGATAGTATTTTCTGAATCACAGCTCCCATTTAGAAGGATTGAATCATAGGGTATTATAGGACACTATGGATGAAGAATACTAGTTTCAGCTATCAGGGCCTGAGGCCAGGACTCATTTTTTTCGTTTCTCAGGCTGCTTCTTGTTGCCCAAGTTAAAAAGCTGTCTTTGGCACACAGTGATCCTAAATTAGCCCATTAGCTCTTTAATTGGCTAAACTATTTTATCTTGCTTATAAAAGCAAAGTTTAATGCTACTTTGAAAACTATAATATTTTTGTGCCTAATATCAGTTAACATATATAAAACTGTTCCTAATTCTTTCATACAAATGATGCATTGCAAACTAACATCTGCTTAATGTGGAAACAAATATAATTGGTGTGATTTGTTGCTTAAGTTACACAAGTCAGAATGAGTTAACAATGTTCATTAGAATGTTCCTCCATTTAATAGTGCTAATTTATGTAATGAGTGAGCCATCATTTCATTTCCTCACCTTTGAAATACGTCTTTTATGTCCCCATACATCCCTAGTTTTGTTTCTGGGTTCTATTACTTTTACTGGCCTATTTTTAAATTTCTGCAACAGGATCAATTGTTTAAGAACATTACCAGGGATTGAACCCAGTGGCACTGAACCACTGAGCCAGATCTCCAGCCCTTTTTTAAAAAAAATTTTATTTTGAGACAGGGTCTCACTAAGTTGCTGCAGGCCTCATTAAATTGCTAAGGCTGGCTTTGAACTTGCGATCCTCCTACCTCAACTTCTTAAGTTGCTGGGATTTTAGGAGAGTGCCACCACACCTGGCATTACAAGTTATTTTTAAAATGTAACTATAAGACATATTTTGGATATGTAGAACTAGATTCATTTATTTTTCAATGAATTTATTGACAACACTGCATTTATTTTCGAGTTAGAGACTTTCCAAAAATGCTAATGTGAATAAGATTTTGATTATACTTATATTGAATTGTTAAATTAAAAAGGGAAGTGTTATAGTCCTTGTGACTTTACCATCAAGTAATATATTTTTCCACTTTGGAGGTCTTCTTTTCTCTTATTCAGCAAAATGTTATTATTTTATGCAGAGAATACCTTGTATATTTTTCTAAGTATTTCCTTGCTTACTCAAATTTTGTTATAAAATTATACATTTCTACCACATCTTTGTTTTATAAATTGGATTTTAAAAGTGATATATATATACACATATATATGTATACATATACATATGTACGTATAATATATATACATAACATATAAATATATATATTTCTTTTTGGTACTGGGGATTGAACACATGGGCACTTAACCAAATTGCATTCCCAGCCCTTTTTTATTTTTTATTTTGAAACAGGTTCTCTCTAAGTTGCTTAGGCCCTTGCTAAGTTGCTGAAGTTGGCTTTAAAGTTGCCATCCATCTGCCTCAGTCTCCCAAGCCACGAGGATTACTGATGTACACCACCATGCCGGGTTATATAACCTTTTTGTTATTGTTAGAATAGAGAAAGTTGTTAATTTTGGTATATTTATCTTATATTCAAAATTCTTATAGTACTCTCTTATTACTTCTAATATTTTTTCAGTTGATTTTCTTGGAATTTTAGATTATCATGGTTAGACAATCATATCTTTTTGAATTATTTTGACTCTGATGTTTACACGTGCCCTGGTTTCTTTGCCCTGATTAATCTCACAGGCTAAGGTCACTAGAAAAAACGTTGTGGATACTGGGCTCCTTGTCTTGTTTCCAGATCTAATGAGAAACATCAGCATTTCATGTTCTTTTTGTCTTCTAGGAGATACTTTATCGTGCTGGCAAAGTTTAAGTTCAAAGGACTTATTCTTTGAAGTTTTGGTAGCACTTTCATATGAAAAAATTATGTGGGCCTGGTGTCTTTGGGGAAATAAAACTTTGACCACATTTTCTTTTGTTTTTTTCCCTGTTGTTTTTGGTATGAATTTTCAATGTCTTGTCATTTTTTTCACTTTGATAATTTTTTTTAATGTAACAATCCTTTCTTACTGTTTCAGTAATATTGGTTGAGGGGTTTTACATAGTATTCTCTTTTTTTTATTTTTTATTTTTGAACAACCTTACAAGATTTTAACAAAATAATATAAAATGTGTATAAAATGTGTAAATATTCTGGATATTGCAATTATCCCCAGGAGTGCCCCCCCCCAATTACCCTCCCTTATCCCTCCCTTCCCTTTCCCTTTATAACTCT
>PVKS010023759.1:0-31939 GCA_004027875.1 Aplodontia rufa | reverse complement strand
GACTTTCCATTTGAAGTAGGCCTCCTTATCCTCACCATCAGTCCCCCTCCGTTTGAAACTTGCCTCAGGGTTGACAGCTGCAATCAAATAGGCTAAATCTTTCAGTCGCTCTCAGTGCTCCTAAGTCCCTCTCCCGGCAGAGGCTCCTGGGTGACAGTCCTTTATGCTGGGGGCCCATGACAGCTCCTCAGCTCCAGTGCTAAGAAAGAGAGAAGAAAGTTGGGGAGACAAGGGCACCCTTCCCACCTGCAGCTCACAGGGGCATGTAGAAGAGCCCCCCACTTCGGCTCGTCTAATGGAAAATTAACACATTAGACTGATCTTTCTAGCAATATTTAGGACTCCTTTCCCAATGTGATCAAAGTACCAGGCAGGGCAGAAAGCACCTAAATCAAGATTGACATTTGATGATTTCAGGGAGACAGCACCTCAGAAAGTCCCACTCTGCTTCCACTGGTGCTGGCTGCCCTGGCTGTGCGGATGCTGAGCCCCACCCTCTGGAGGAAGGCAGCGGCTGAGAGTGCTCTAATCGCTTTATGAACTCAGTATTTACTGCCTTGCTGGTCTGTAAGCAACTCGCTCACGAGGAATGTCCTTTGTGGGACCTTCCACCACTGTAGTCGCTCGTGCAAGACCAAATGCATTGCTGGTGCCCCGGACATAGATATGCATAGTAAGTTCCCCATTTTGCATTTACCTTACCAGGAGGTAAACCCCGTGCCCTTCTTTATAAATCCCCAAAGATGTCTCCCAATGACATGAGAAAAGTGTGCATGGCATTTGCCGGATTGCAGGCGGGGGACCATAGCAAGCCAGTGGGAACAGGAATCTCCCCTGGCCGGCTGTGTTCTGATTTTCTACTTCTGTGCAATTTCCTGCTTTGCATTTCCTCTCTTACAGCTCCTCAGGCAGGCGACAAGAGCTCAGATGCTTAAGTGCAGGGGCACCATTGGGGGGGGGACTGGCCGGGTTGAGTTTGCACTCAGTACTGCCCAGGACAGTCGCATCTCTGAAGAGCAGGCTCAGCATCTTAGAGGAATTCCCTGCTTCCTCCCTCTCCTCCCAGCCCCGTCCTCCCACCACGTTCCAGCCATTTCCTTCTCGGATCCTCCGAGCACCTCCCATGGCCCATCAATTCCTCTTCCCCTGGGTCCTGACCACTTCTTACGCACTGCGGTTTTGTTTCTCTTCCTCTCAGTACTGGTGCAGCCAGCCCATGGCACATCATGGCAGGTAGGGGATAAGAAGGGCCTACCTGTGCCCTGGGGCTGTATCCTAAGCATAATAGCTTTTATTTACTGTTCTGTGTTCTGTTAACCACAGGATACGGAGAGAGACCGTTAGAATCACCTTACCGATTGTTAAAAAGAAGAAGTGCAAGCCCAGTCATTTGAGAAAATACAACTTTAAAGTATATGAAATAAAGAGAAGAACAAATGGAAAGATTGAGCTCCCAGAAGGGGAAGGTCCGTCTCGGTGAGTCTGAGTGGCCGAGTGGCTATGCTCAGGAGGGCAGTGGGGAAGGAACCTGGAGGGAAAACCCTCCTCTATGGAGGCAGGACTGCACAACAGCCGCAACAGCATTGTTGCTGTTGAGGGCAACTTGGCTTCCTTTGGCTGCTTGCAGTACAATGTGGAGCTAGACCCTGTGGGAAAAGGAAGCTGGACTTGACTGGAAGGTTTGGAGAATTCTCAGTCTGACATCAGAAGGTATGTTGCATAGACATCAGGACTCAGCCAAGCAGATGTGATAAGGAGATTAGCACAGGTCAAAGGGTCATCAGCAGCAGAGGGGAAGGACACCAGAGGCCTTCGGGAGATTGAGGGCACTGCTCTTCCACCACAGATCCAAGTCCTGGAGAACAGAAGGTGCAGAGGAGGGGCTCAGGGTCTGTGGAGTCTCACTCAGGTCTCTGCTGCTGGAGTTCTGGCGTCCCACCGTGGACACTGGCAATGAACCCCAAAGCTACTTCAGAGGCCTCAAAGGGCCCAGAGAACACCCCAGGGCAAATGGCATTCCATGTAAAGGCTTGAGGATGATCTTGGCTCCAGCATAGTCCAAAGACTATGTGGGGAAAACCCATCCTCACCATGGGCTGGGGACAATAAATTCAGAAGGTGAATTGGTCTCTCCCACTGAGAGCTGGGCACTCTAGTCTCCTGCCATGGACGTTAGAACTCTAGGCTTGCTGGCCTCTGGACTCCAAGCCTTAAATCCAGGTTCTCAGACTTTCAGCCTCCAATGCAGTGTAACTGTGCTCAGCTTCCCTGGTTCTGAGGCCTATTGACTGGGACTGTGCCACCTTAGCCCAGGGTGCCCAGCCTGCAGATGACCTGCCATGGACTTCTCCAGTGCCATAATCACATGATCCAGTTCTTCTAATACACCCCCTTTCAACATCTGTGTGCTTAGTCTACCGATTCTGTCTCAGAACCCTGGTTGATGCACCCACCAGGGCAATAGCCACTGGAGCGATGGTGCTGGAGCTACCTGGAGCTCTGGGAGTGACATGTTGGAGCCAAAGATCATCCTCAAGCCTTTAGATCAAACGTCATTTGCCCTGTTGTGTTCCTTCCTACGCCTCCCCTCTGCATTGGGAATGTCTGTCCCGTGCTTCCGTTGCCTCTGGAGCCAACAGCTTGTTTGAGTTCACAGGCTCACAGCTGGAGGGAAATTTGCCTCAGGATGACTCACACCCTGAGTTTCACTTATGTTCTAGAGTTGTACAATCCAACGTTCTACAATGATGTAAATATTATCCTTAGGAAAATATCAACTATTCACATGTGACTAATGCAACTTACGAACTGATATTTTTATTTTTTTTCAGTTTTAAGTAATTTAAATATGCAGAGGATGATAGTGGCTACTATATTGAAGAATGAGATTCTATTGTATTCAGATTAGAAAATATGTAGCTAATGAGTAAGAAAACCAAAAATCAATTTCAGTGCTCAATACTATATGGTGTGATATATTTGAAGAAAAGGATATTCCATTACCATTTAAAAATAAATGCAGCCCCAAAGATGAATCTAACACTTTCTGGGAAGACACACAGTTTTTCATGTGTTAGTGTGAACCAATATTTGCAAAGAGCATAATGTCAATCCTCCAACCTGGAAAGATCTCTCAATTCTATTTACTTTACTTGCAAAGTACAAGTGAATGATTAAATCTGACTCAAAAGTTAAGAAGGCAAAAGTCAGGTGGCAAGTACAGATACCACCTTCTGTTGCACACACAGCAGTAGGTGTGTCCAGAACACCTGCCTTCCAAGGGTGCAGAGAGCACAGGTGGAGGAAGAAGGCTCTCTACCTTCTGCATCATCTCCTAGGCAGGGCTTTCACCTGAACCCAAGGGTATTTCTTCTCAACTCTCCCTAACTCATCCATGACTGAGCTATAGATTCTCACAGAAAGCCATCTGGCTGACACTTTGTAGTACGCCCCAGGAGCAAGGACTTCAGACCTAGATTCTATTTGAAATAACAGAATAAGAGCTTAGAAAAAGAGGCAATTAACATCTCCCTAGGAGGTGTTAAAAGCAGCTATTTGAATTTCATAACAAAATTAAAACCTAAGCAAAATCTTCTTTTAGTATTTTTCTTCTATGCATATAAAGGAACACAGATGAATTTCAGTTCATTCTAAGCTACATCGTTAGAAAATTTTAGTATCTTTGGATAGTTCTGTAACAAGTCAGGAAAACTGCCCAATTTTTTTAGAAGACAGGCAAACACAAACATTTATGTTATTTATAATGTGGGCTTCACTGTGGAAATATCACAATAACTATTCTAAGAGGTCTCATTTCAACATGAATCATTTGTGTGACTCACAGTTCCACACTGTTGCTGAAGAAATGTCTTAATTTTACTAAGGCATTGAGATATCATGTGCTTCATGATATCTTTGCCTAACAAATAAAACTAAATGTACATGAGTTGCTGAAACAGCTGGCTGAACAAATACATGCTCACAGAGTGGAAGAATGGGTCATTTCTACGTAGAGGGGATTGCTGTGTACTAGTACACATACTAGGAGAGGCCTCTGTATCTTTGCACTGTTTTCCATTTTGTCTGCACTTGGAATATAATAAAAAATAACTCAGTGTTGGTTGGGAGAAGTACTACAGGTGTTAGAATATAATACAATATAGATTGACTGAGTGGAACAATAATCCTAAATAGCAAAATAAAATTTAAAATATTCCGAGTTTTAAAAATCCAAAATCAACAGCATATATGTCAAGGTCTTGAAAGCAGACCAAAAAGTTATTTCAAAACTAAAGATGAATGAGAGGGGAAGAGCCTTGTGTAACACTGCTAATGCATATTTCCCAAGGAGAATTAACACAAAATGCAGAGATGGCTCCTTCCACTTGCTGGCACTGAGGGGTGCAGCTGGTGTTTGGGAGGAATTGTCCAAGACCGTGCACGTTGTGCACATGAAGGTGTTTAAGTAGCACAGGGCCCTCCTCCAAATGGATTCGAAGTGTAGAGAACTTATACAATAACAAGGGTTATTGTCAACTCATGGATGACAGGAATGTGACCAAGGAAGTTTACCAAAATCCACTCTTTTGACCCCCAGCATTTTGCTAAATCACACATTGACTTGGGAGCAAGGCTTCAAGATTCAGTGTTTGACTTTGACTGAAGAGTAGCCTCCTCTGATGCACCAAGGATAGAATGTAGAGTTAAATACCAGCTACTCTTGCTGCCCTTTAATTTTGTCTATATTTTTCTAACACTCCTCACAACTCTGTACTAAATATTCTCCTACTTCTTATGTTGAAGGGTTGTGGGTTAGCTACTTCTACCTGAAATTCAGTTTAAATTTTCCTCATAGAGATTTCCAACCTTCTTTGTTAATAAGTTACCCCTGCCCTATTGGATGAGCACAGAACTATTTTCAAATCTCTATTGGTCGTCTACCTGTGGCCATCTATGTGTGGTCCTTTTGTAGGACTTTCGTTCTTTTTTGATGCTCCATATGTGTCTATCACAAATATTGATTCCTCAAGCTTTAAAGTCTGGAATTCAAGTAGTATAAATTCTCCAGATTTGTGGTTTTGTAGTTGTTTTTTCTCATAGAATGCTTTGAATATCTGGTTGTGTTTTATCTCCTTTTTCCTTACAACTTTTAAAATATGTTTGGGAATTTCCACAAAGTTTTAAGGGCCTTTTATTAGAAGTGCACTGAATAAAAGAAACCAAAACTTTAAAATGCCTGGCAAGGTTTTAAATCATAAATATGGTATATGCCTACATTTATTTAAACCTCTATATTTCTATGAGCAATTTTGGTTTTTAATGAGTAGGTCCTATGTATTTTAAGAATTTCTTTCAATGCTTAAAGTTTTGTGGCTATTTAAAATATATTTTAAAACAATTATTTTTTAAATTTGTGATGGTTTACAGAAACAACATTGCTTATTATAGTTCTGCTAAGTTTTCTTATTAGTTCTATCAGCCTTTTTTGTAGGTTGGTTGAAATTTCCTATTTACAAGAGTATATCATCTATGAATAAAGACTTTTTTTTCTTCTTTGTACTTCCTATTCTTTTTCTTGCCTAATTGCATTGGCTAGGATTTTGGGAACAATGTTGATCAGAAGCGTTGAAAATAGTTATCCCTTCTTTGTTCCTGATGTATAGTATTCAGGTAACTGTGGGGAGATTACTTTGTTTTTAGTAGCTATCCTTTACCAGGAGAATGTTAGCTTCTATTCCAAGTCTACCAGAAGTTTTTAATATGAATGAGTATTGAATTACAAAAATCATATTATTCATAATTTAAGATGATTAGATGATTTTTCTTTGATTAAATAAATATAGCAAATTATATTGATTTCTCAATGTAATTCCTACATTCAACTTCTAGCCTAAGTTCATAATATATTATCCTTTTTTGCATTTATTTTTTATTTTTTTAATTCAGAAATTTATTTGTTGAACAATCAAACTTCTAATGAAATAATATAATATATATAAATTCTGAAAATTAGATTTACCTCCCAAAGCACCCCCCAATTATCCACCCTTATCCCTTCCCCCCACTCCTTCCCATTACATCTTTGCAAATGCCTTAGGTTGTACGACTTTATACCTTATCAGGATTAAAAACATGATAATAGATCTCCTTTTTCAATGGCCAGGGTCTAGCTCCAGCCTCCACAGATGAGTGAAGACATTAGACCCTTGGTTCTCTGGGTTATGCTTATTTCATTATATTATCCTTTTAATACAAAGTTAGAACCTATTTGTTTGTATCTTGTTAACAATATTTATGTTTAGATTTATAATTTTTCTTTACAAATTTATAGTTTTAGAGTAATGCTGCCCTAAAAATTGTTGTAGAAGTTGTCTAATTTCTACAAAACTCTTGTAGAATTGACTTTATAATTTCTACATATTTGAAAGAAACCAACAGTAAAGCCATACATAAGGTTCTAAAGTTTTCTGTATATAAAAATTTCATTTTTATCTAATTTTGACTTTAATATTTTAAATTAATTTGATGATATTCAGATTTTTTAGTTTTGAGTCAATTTTGGTAAATTATCTTCCAAGGGTCGTGTCCATTTTATATGAGTCTTCATATTTACTGGCATAAAGTTTTTCATAAAAGTATTTTATCATTTTATTAATGGCCATAAGATTTTTTGTAATAATGCCATCTCTTATTCCTGATGTCAGTTAATTGTGTTTCCTTTTTTGTGTTCTTGATAAGTCTTGATAGAGTCTTACCATCTGTATTTATATCATCTAATAATCTATTTTTGCTTCATGAGTTTAGTCTAGAGATGTTCTATTTGTTATTTAAATAATTTTTGCTGACCTTTTATTACATCTAAATTTCTATTTTAGATTCGATTTGCTCTTCTTTCCTAGTTTCTAAATATGGAAGATTAGATTATTGTATATAATTTTTTTCATTCTTCTATAAGCATGTAAAGCACATCTTTAGCTCTACCCTATTTTGGATATAATAGATTTATTTTCTTCCAATTACTGAAAGTTCTAACTTTTGTTGTTTCCATTTTGACTCATGATTTAGAATGGTTGCTAATTTTAAATATATATTTTAAATATTGGGGAATTTTCAAAAATATTGATGTTATCAATAAGTAATTAAATTTGTGCTCAGTGAATGTACCTGGTATATTGCCAACAACCTTACAACCTTATGTATTTTAATATCTATTTTATTGTACAACATATGGTATATATTGTGATCATTCCATGTGTCCTTGAAAAGAATGGCTGTACTTTGATGTGTTGCTTGGAGTATTCTATATATGCAAATCACCCTCATCGATAGCTTTCTCTAAGTTCTGTATATGTCTGCTTTTTTCTTTTTATACCCACCTATTATATCAACTATGAATAGACATCGAAAACTTGCAAACATAATCATGGGTTTGCTTTTTTTCCAGTCCGTTGACTCTGGTTTATGTGCTTTGGAGTGTTTTATTTAGGTTCTCATACCTTAGGATCTTTATATCTTACATGAGTTGACTGTGCCATCATTGAGAGACATCCTTCTAGTCCTGGTAATGCAGCTTGTTCAGAAGCTTGCTTAGTTGGATATTAAGCACTCCAACAATCATATGGTGTTGTGTCTTTTCCCATTTTTAAGTTACATGTATTGTGATGTTAATTTGTGAAACAAAATTCTCCTTCATTTGAGTGTTCTGCTTGATGGGTATCCTGAAGTGTTTTCAGTTATGTTATCTCACCACAATTATTAGCATATAGAAGATTTTCACCTACCAAAAATGTCCTTTCTGGTTGTTAATATTTGTTTCCTATTATGCTGAAACAAAGGACTGGTAAATGTAGTGGCTCAAAGTGACACAAATAGATTCTTAAAATCCTAGAGATAACATGTCTTATAAAATGTAGTGTCAGAAGAGCTGGTTCCCTCTCCAGAGTAGAGTGTACGCCTTCCAGAGACCACTGGCACTTCTTGACCCATTACTGCCTTGGCCCATTACTGTGTCACTCCAGTCTCTGCTTCCCTCTTTACATTGCTTTATCCCTCTAACTTTGACTTTTCCAGGGTCACTGTGATTTTGTGAGCCCACCCAGATAACCCAGGATAATCACCCCATCCCAAGATTCTCAACTTAATAACAATGGCTAAGTCCTATTGCTCTAAAAGGTCTATATATCTTATGTTTTGGGGATTAGGAAGTGCACTCATTTGCAGGATCGTTATTCTGTCTATCATACCCCTTGAAATCCATCTCTTCCCACTCCAGCTTCCAGCCTGTGACCACTACCTATCTGACTTCAATTACTACAATTTCGTTTGTTCTAAATGTCAATTTAGAATTGTACTATTGTTTTTTATGTCTATAAAATGCTTTTTAGATCCACTTTTTAATTTTGGCCTGTTTCATAAATGTGTTCCTTTTTAATTGTGGAGTTTATTCACAAGTTAATGAATATAGTTTGTTTTCAGCTATTGGTTAGTATAAATATAGTGTTTAATACATTTACATGCAGATTTTTCTGTAGACTTCTATTTTCTTTTCTTCTGGGTAAACAGCCAAGAGTGAGAATACTGAATATGCGTTAATCAGTTTTCCAAAATGGCTTTACCAGTTCATATTTCTTGTAGGCAGTCCAGGAGAGTTCTAGCCATTTTGGGCCTTCCCACTGCTGACTGTGGGCTCTTGTGCTCTCTAGGAGATGAATCAGAAGCACAGCTGAGACAGGAACAAAGCAGCTCTTATGCTTGAGAGTAAGGAAGGCAGCACATAGGGATGGAATGAAGGACAGAGAGGACAGTGTCCATTGCACCTACAGGGTAGGCAGAAAAGGGGCTCTTGATGTCAGCTTGCTTAGAGGGGTCTCAGCTGGGCCCATGCTCCTCTTCATGGTGTGTCTTCCTGAGATGCAGGTCTCATTACCATCCCAGAGCTCCACTTCAGGTGTGGGTTTTACTATGCTAATGAAGTGACTAGTCTATGCACGTGTGCACCTCTCACAGCCTGGCATTATCATCTGGGAGGATTGCAGAAAGGGCAAACTATTATCCTGTCCCACCACTTAGACTGATTTTAGTGACTGCACCTTTGGTTCTGGCTTATTGGTATCTCCGCTAACTGTATCGCAGAAGGCTGAGCCTACTTCCCAACCTCCCACCTCCAGGTGCCTTATCTTAATAACACACCCCCGAGAATGGTCTACTGTTTAACTCCTGCTCTTCTGGTACATTGGTTTACTCCAGAAGACCAAGTTCTGCTTGGCTGTCTCATTATTGTCATTTTACATTTCTGTTATTATTTTTTAATTCAGCTCTTCTGATAGTGTTTAGTAATATCTTATCGTGAATTTGACTTTTATTTCCCTTAGAGCTCATCATTCTGAGCATGTTTTTATGTTTACATTTCCATTCATAGACATTATTTTTATGGAATAAGGAATCACTGGTTGCTAGATTTTTTTCTTTTCACTATCTATCAGTTCCAATCTTTTCCAATTTACATAATCCTAGGTGTACAGTGTGCTTAGTTATTTCTTTAGCTTTGGTCTTCTACATGTCATATTTCCTTTTTCTACATTTTATGATTAGTATCGGAAAGTTTGATTTCCAGAGTTGGGCTGTATTGTCTGCATTTTTCTTTTCTTGTTTGTTTTGAGACGGGGTCTTGCTGCATTGCCCAGGCTAGCCTCAAGCTTGCGATGGATGCTCATTCCTCAGCCTCTTGAACAGCTAGGATTACAAGCATGCACCACGTCTGGCTCTGCTTTTTTATTTCCAGTATTTTTTAGGCTTAGAGATTTCTGAGGTTCTTTGATCTATAGCTTTTTGTCTTTCACAGATTTTGGAAACTTTCCTGTTGTCATCTCTTGATTTGTTGGACAGATTCCATCCTCTCTTTCTTTCTTGGGATGAGGTCTAATCATGTACATGTTCAACCGTGGTTTGTCCACAGCTTATTGATGCTTCTTTGTTTACGTTTGTTATTTTTAAAGCCCCATGTTATTTTTCAAGCTTTCATTTTTTTCTATTTGTGTGTGTACTTTATGTATTTGTTTATTGCTTCAAGATATTCTTACATATTGAAGGGGTTTGTTGCTACACATTCACACATGCATGTGTAATTTCAGAGTTGCTTAAATCCTATCCCTGTAAAGATCTCCCCCCTTCACCCACTCCCCAATCTCTTGTCTCCTCTGTAATTCCCCTGTGTTACAGATATAAAAGCTAGAGTAAGACCTAGGATAAGATGAGGGCTAGTGAATTTGATTAATAGGCCCAACAAATTCTAAGTAACACATAATCTGGAGGAGTTACAGCTGTGAGGTGGGTGAGTGTGGAGGAGAGAGGGAGGGAAGAGAGGGAGGAAAAGAGGGTCTTCAGTACTGTGGGGTACACTTGTCTCCCACGAGAAGCCAAATTACAGTCAGGCAGGCATTTAAATGCGGCTTTCATTTTGATTGACTTTATTTTTCACTTATCTTTCGATTGAATCGTTCCTTATTTAGCTGCTTGCAATCTACTCTGGAGAGAAACATTTGTCATCTCTGATATTGTGCTTTATTTAGCATTTTATTTCTAGCCTTTTTCATTCGACTCCATTCCCCTGAGGGTGCTTCTTCCTCTCTTCATGCCTTGCGCATCTTTCCCACTGGGCTTCTTGTGATATTAGCCATGCTAAGTTCCAGTGTCTGAAGTTTCCTAAATGTGTCTCACATCTGGTGTTTGAGGGCTTTGTCATTGGACAACTTTTCTCCCTATTTTGCCTTGTAACTTTTCACTGAATGCCCAACACAGTGTATGGAAGACACCAGAAAGCTGACTTGCTTTCAGGCCTTTGGTGTTGCTGATCTATAACTGAGCTGGGTTTTGGTTTTGTCTTTACTGAAGCCATTTTGCAGACTTCAGAGTCCTCTAGTCCGAGTTTTTCCACCTGTGTCTACCGTGGAGCTTCAGTGGCTGGGGGATTTCCTTTGGCCTCACCGCACCCGTGTGTGCAAGTGTAGATCTCGGGTCTCTCTCTGTGTCTTCCCCAGCACATTGTTTCTGTTTGCCATTTGTTGCTGACTCCTCGTGGCAGAGGTGTTTGTCCTCTGGAACCAGCTTCTGTCTTGCATGAGTCCTGTGTGCTGCCTGCTAGGTTCGTGGGCTTTCTCAGCCTTCCGGCTTCTAATTCCAGTGTCCGCCAACCTGTGTTTCATCTCTCAAGGATCAGAGCAGCAGAGAGTAGTTGCTGTACTTTTGCTTCCACAAGTTTCCATTTTATAATGTCATACATCTTTCTATGTCCTGCTGAGATTCTTTGCCATAGCATTTAATTCTTTGAAGATATTGATCTCACCCTTTTTAAAACGTATGCATGAAAAGGTCGTTCCTTAGTCTGATCCTATTATCTGTTTCTTCGTAGTGACATTGAAATAAGCTTTGTCTTCTTGTATTCCTGTCTTTTTTAAAACTGAAAGCAGTGTGTCTGGAAACATACTCAGATACCAACTTCCAGTTTCCCCCACCGGTTCTTACACGTGCTTTTGGCAGGCAGCAGAGGGAAGGACAGGCTCAGTCCCGCCAGGAGCTGAGTTGGTTCTTGATTGCAGCTGTCATGGACAGTCACCCTCACACTCCTGTATGCTCTTTCCAGATAGGTATTAGGAATCTTAAAGGAAAACTATGGATATTTAGCATAATGTTTTTCTTGGTGCACTCTAGATACAATTTCTGTTCGCATAGCCACAGGAGACTGCTGCAGGCCCTGGATAACCTCTGCTCTCCAGCATCTGATTCCAGAAAGGGGGCTTAGCTGAGGGGAAAGCTGCCCTAGAGGTCAGGCTCACTCCCATGGGACTCTCCCTGCTTCAAGTCAGGTCTCCTCAAGTTCTCACCACCTTGAAAACTTCCAATGCCTTTGCACACTGGTGACCATAGGTAGTGGTCTAGGTGCACGGACTATGTGATGAGAGTGTGTATAAACATATATCCTTATGGGATCATCATACGTCTAGTTATAATGCAGACCCAGCTCTGGACACAGGTGTACATTTGGGTATGGATGTAGAGCTAGGGCTAAATCTAGATATAGTCCTTGATTTTTAAAAGAATACACATCTGGAACTATGGAGGATATGTGCTAAAGTGGTGATAGCGTACATTTGAAGGTTCTTAGATATTTTATACAGGAAATAAAAAATTCTGAATCTTAGTGATAAATATATTTTAATTTTGTTTAATATCCTTTTAATATCTTTCACAGAGGGAAAAAAAGGCACTTAAAAAAAAGCCCTTCTGGAGGAGAATGATAATGTCTATGTAACAGCACTCTCCACTTAATAGAAGGAGGAAGCAACTAGGAAAAGAGCCGCCTTGCTTATCATCCGCTTTTCATATCTGAGGGCGAGATGCAATTCAGGTGGCTGGTTCACAAGGGTGGTTTGCAGAGAAGCGCAATTCCCAGTGCTTCCATTCAGGTTCGCAGTGTTCAAGGATATCATTTACTCTCACGTGATGCTGCAAAGAAATATAAACAAATATCCCACAGTCAAGATCCTAAACATAGGAGGGGTTTAAGGCTTTCTTTCAGTAGGAATTACTTGAAACATGCACACTTTCCTACAAAATGTGATAAATTGCAGGCATCCGACAAAGTTTGACACCCAGTCTCGGCCTCTCTTTTATAAATTAGTTCTCCAGCTGCTTTTTACATAGAATTACAGAATCCTGGTTCATAGTTGTGTGAATACAGGTTTTAGTAGACCACTTGACTGTGGTCTCTTTTGTGGCTGGACAATGTCTTCTTGAGCTTCACGCTGCTTTCCTCACAGCTAAGACGGGCTTGATTTGGGTTTGGTAGATCACGTTAACTTTGATAAAGAATTAGGGCTATGGCGATGGAATTGGTCCCGGCACCTTCCTCAGGCTGCGTTCACCGTTCCCTTCTTCACATGCCGTGTCTTGGCTGGTGGGCCAAGCGTCCTGTCCTTCAGGTTGCTGGTTCATGACAACAGGTGATGCCTGGCATGGGACCGGACACATGGAAAGCAGCAGCAGAAGAGAAACTCTCCATGTCTTGTTCTGGTGGAGGCCCTGGGCACCGCAGAGATACAATTTTCTTTTTATTTCATCTGGATTCTGGAATATTTTGAAAGAATGTCTGGAAACTCCTGTTGTAATAATAGAACAATATCTTGTCTTTCTGGTTTTTACTGCTTACCCTACTCAAAAAAGCTGTGGAATACAGATGGATGATGAGAGATGGGACGCCGCCGGCCGAGTTAAGGTCCTCTTGTGTAGTACAGCATCTTTCCAGACTCAGTGCTGTCAGACTTATGAGCAAGGTGGTCCTTATGGGAAGGGGCACTGAGCTTTGGTTTGGAGAACATTAAGCAGTAGTGCTGATACAATCTGCTAAGCTTCTGTCAAGGAAGAGTTAAGCTGCTGTAGACAGTGCGATAGTAAACCAATGGCCTACATTACTTTAGAAGTGTAAGAGCATTTTGAATTTAAGAAAAATGATTCCAAATCTATACTACAGATGCAATTCAAACAAGTTTATATATTTGAATATGTAATATATCTTGTCTCAAAAATCAAAGAGCCTTAATAAAGAAAATTATGTGCAATCTAGCACTACAGAAAACCCTCTGCAGAAGAATTGCTTTAAAAAGACAGGAAATTAATGATTACCAGTGTGAAAATCATAGAATAATAAAACTCACAATGATAGCACAGTGACAGGCTAGAAACTTGAGTCCTCTAGATTTCTGATCATATGTGTTCTTTCATACCATTTTGGAAAATCCATCGTAAACTGGTATTTGTGTGAATCTCACTATTGCTCTACAAGCAGGGACTATGAGTATCTGTGGAGCTTTGATTTTAGGTTTACGTCTTTGTGGGGAATGAGAACTACCCCAGTTGAACTAAAAGATTCTCTACGCTGATGGTATAAAAAGAACAACCAAAGAAAGCTAATTTGTGTGCACATGCACAATGTATTTATTATTTTGTTTTTTAATAGATAGAGATAGATATATATATATATAGAGAGAAAGAGACAGAATAAATTGTATTTAATATTTCATGTAGCTTTCGTTGCTCCAACATTTCATTGTACGTGGTTTTGGGGTTTGAACCCATGTCCTCATGCATGCCAGGCACGTTCCCTAACCACTGAACCACCCCTCCAGCCCCATGCACCACGTGTTTGTGTAATTACTTACCACTGTGAGATGAGACTGATGGAGGGTGGAGAGCACTTCCACTTTTTGTCTTTTTTAGATTTCACGCATCTATTTTCTTTTTCATAGGGTTAATGTCCGCTTGCTGCTTTTATAACAACATTTTATTTCAGAAAGCTGCTGCTGGGATGGAGACATGTGACCCAAAGGAGTCAATCTAGTAAATCACTAAAACGTTTTTGTATGTTTCCAGGTATTACCTGAGTGGTATAAGATATGTCAAGAGAAATAAGAAAAAGTGATAGGCTTCTAGTCAGAAGCAAGATATTAATCATTATTGCAAAAGTGCACAAGGACAATGTAATTATTTTGGAAGGAGAAAGCAGTGCTATTCCAAGTTATTGGGGAAATATCTACTGTTAAATTATTGGTTGTATGCTGTAATTTATCTGTGAAAACCTCCCAACCTATCTGTCCTAGTCAACAGTGAATTCACCCAAATACACGTGCCTAAATGGCAGAGGAGGCGCTGCCGGCGTACAGCTACGTTGTGAAAGCTCAAGTGGATGAGCACATTTCTCTCAACTCTCTTCTGCAAATTCACTGCCTCAGTCTTCCTAGAGTGTCAGGCAAACTGGGAGGTTGTGTTAACTTCCTTATCTCAGATTGCACAAATGGAAAAATTAGCATCCTCTCTTCCAAGTGCTCTGAGAAGGTATTGGAGCTGGATCTCAGGACCTCCTGAGCCAGCAGCTCCAACGAGCCTATTCTATTATTTCCTGCAAGTAGCAATAGCTGTTGTTCATTCTGAAGCTCCTCGTGTTAATTATGCAGTCCTCAGGAGCTGAGTAGTAAGAGCACCAGATTAGAGATTGACCGATCGGAATTCCATTGCTGTCCCTGGTGCCTCCTAAACGGATGAACTTGGATTAGTCACTCACCATTTCTTTGCCTCAGCATCTGCTTTAAAAAAATTCATAAGCAATCTAGAATTAAATAAATTCAGCCTTCAACTTGCATTTCCCATATAACCATTACTGAATCCAATGTATCCAAGAATTATTTTCAAGAAGTTGGGCTAAATAGTTAATGAAATAAGAAGGTATGATTAAAATAGTCTATGATTAGAATGTAATGAAGCCAATTTTCTGAATTTAACCAGTTCCTAAATACCTACATACATAATGAATTTTTAGTTACCAAAAATCTGTTATACTTTCACTTAAATGAGCAAAACAATAACTAACCCATAGCCCTTACAAAAAGCCCAATCAAATTTCTTTACTCATATGACTAAAACTCTAAGACACCCATATGATTTTCAGACAAAAGAATTTTCCTTTCTTTTTAAAAAGTAAAATGTGAAGGATTATAAATAATAATTACCTAAGAATTATTTGTGGTCTTTTTTCCTATTTTTCAGAATAACAATGATCTACCAAATTGAAACAGCTACTTGAGAGAATATTTTTGATAGAAAAAGTTTAAAATTGCTTGACAATGTCCACTTTTGAAAATTGTGTTTTGTGCTTAATTTTCTCAGAAGCTTAGAAGTCAGAAAAAAAAGTCAGTTATGTTCCACATTCTTTTCATTGCTACCAGGCTCTAAAACAAAACTGATAGCTAAATCATTTTGATGTCAAAATTTTTACAAATCTTTCATCAAAGGAGAATATTCTGCATTGACACACCATGAGGACAACTGTACTCAATGACTGGAAGTCTCTTAGAAATTGAGAAATTGGTACTTGCAGTCATAGAGATTGAGAAGATGCTCCATCTGTCACCATCTGCAACTGTCAGCTGGAGACCCCAGGCAGCTGGCAGTGTAGTTCAGCCAAGGTCTGGAAGCCTGAGGACCAGAGGAGCCGAAGGTGTAAGTCTCTGAACAACGGAGGAGACAAGAGGACAGCCCCGCTCAGTGAGGCAGAGAAAGAGGGCTGATTCCTCTCTCCTCTGCCTTTTAGTTCTGTTCAGACCCTCAGTGGTTCAGATGATGTCCCCCAGGGTTGGAAATGAAAAGGTATTCCACCAAGTTCACCTATTTTGATGTTTATCACTCAGAAATATCTTCCTATCCATAAATGATGTTAAACTGATCACCCAGCGGCTAGACAAATGAACGTGGAGAAATCAGTCATCAGAAGCCCACCCCGTGTCCACCTGCACTGATACGCACTTCTTTAACCCATGGTAATCTGTAGATGAAGACGATGGCAAGGTCACAAATCAACCTTATATGAAATCCCACTATCTTGCACACAGTTGAAGAGGAGATAAAAATCCGTGAGTGAAGCTTACTTTCCTTCTAAATATTGCATAATTTAAATAATGCTGTGATGTGAGATTAACGATTCTTAGCTACCATGATGTAAAATTAATGCTACATGGTAAGGGCATAAAAGAGGAAAGAAATACAGATTTATGTATATGATAAAGGTGTTCATAACAAAATGAGGTCAAAATACTTAGGACGATTGCAGATTTGACTTCTGTAACTGGGCTTGTGACCACAGCTGGAACTTACACTCCACCCATTCTGCATGCCCTTTGTCTTCAGCAGGTACCTCATCCAGCCATCCCTGTTTACTGCCCAGGTGACACCGTCATCCCTGCATGGTCTGCTCATTAGTAGGGCAGCCTGCATTGGCTTGCTGCACTTTTCAATGGACCTGAATCACATGACGGATGAAGATGTGCTTCAAGGGGCTCCTGTCATACACTTTCCAAACTAAGATTTGGAATATTAGTCCAATTTCTCCTTGGTGGCCAAGATAAATCATCCAGTCACACCATAATTCCCCTTTTAACTTGTTAACTCAGAAGCATGTGTGGAATCAACAGTAACCAGGTGGCACTCTTACCCTCCAGCACGATGGAATTGCTGTGTCTCCTGGAGGAAAGACTTCTCCCACTAGAGCTAAATCTCAAGCATGACGTCCTAGGAACAGGAAGCAAAAGCATTGTGTGTGGGTCCCTAGGAACAGTAGAGGTGGTGCATCTCCAATTTCGCTCCCAGGAGTGTGGCTCAGAAATAATCAGCATTGTATACTAGACTCTGATTTAGGACACAAACAGCAAACTGAAAAAGCTTGCTCCAGCCCTGCAAGACATTAGCATCTAGGTGACAGTCCATGTACTGCTCTGTGAGTCAATGCTGCGGAGAGGTGGGGATCGTGATAAGACAAGTGAATTCCATGAGCATGGCCGTTGGCTGGACTTCGCTGGCCATAACGTGAGCTCTTTGATCAGAGCAACTCTATGTGAAATACCAGGTCAGTGATTAGACATCGTGCAAGTCCATGGATGGTCGTGTTCTCGGAAGCACCCTTGTCTCCGGGGAGGGGTTAATGCCTGCCCACCAGGTGCCAGTAAATGCATTCATTTACTACATCTGGTAGAGCAATTGGACTGTCCACCTTGCCACCTGTTTAAGCTTAAAGCAAACCACTATCTGTCTCCAGGATCCATCTGCCTTGTCTTCAGGACACTGTGCTGGGGACGTGGTGGGAATCCTGTCTCCTGCACTTTTCAAGTCTGTGAGGATATTACCACCTAAATCCTTCCAAGGATGCAGCATTGTCTTTGATTTACTATCCAAGTATTCATTTGCTATGATTTACTTTGATACAAACCAACAAGTAAACTCCACCTTTTGACCTCTGTGAGCCCCTACTTTGACCTGTCAGTCAGTGACGCTTTGGGTGTCCTAAAGATCAGTGTTGATTCTGAGCCACTGGTCTGTATTCTCTGACTATTTTTCTTCCACAAAGTATACCTACCTGGTAAAAAGCCCTGTATTTCTCGGTTAACGGCTGAGAGGATTAATATGGGGTTGAGGGAGCCTCCTCTGCTGGAGGTAGGAAGGCCACCTTCACGTGGGTCAACGACCCAGCTTCAGCAGCACCCCCCAGCACATTTCCACCCACAGGCAGGTTCTCTATCACTGATTGCTTCTGTCCTAATCAAAGTCATTACTTTAATGATGGAAATGCTGTGAGACTGGGAGTTCAAATTATATCGCAATTTAGCCAACTTCACCCCTGCAGCTGTACAAGAAAAGAGTCTCTGAAGACACACAGAAGCTCCTAGGACACTTATGTGGACCTTGATCTGGGGATTCATATCTCTCAGATCATCTTTTCTTTTACCATGCTGTCCAGTGACATTAGGAGCAATCAGTGAACATAATCATATTTCTCAACTTTACGAAGTGTTTGAAAGGATCATGTATAGAGTCACTTAGCTCCTTGCCCTCATTAGGAATTGATTAGGAGCATCCAATGCTTAAACCTTGAACGGCTTTATAAATTTTCATGCCATGGATTATGTGCACTCTTTAACATAGGAAATGGTTACTACCATCTTTAAATCTAAACAGATTGGACAATTAATTCCGGATACCAAAGAAGCCCCATCTTTAAAATTAGGTTCTTCCAGAACCATTCTTGATATCAAAATTGGTATAATCAGGGTTCCCCAGAGAAACAGAAATGTCTCCTTCTTTTTCTCTCTCTCTCTCCCTGCCTCTCTCCTCTCTCTCTCTCTCTCTCACACACACACACAAATATGAAAGAGATGTAGACTGAGAAAGTGGCTCAAGTGGTTACGTAAACTGGAGCTGCCTCCTGCAAGCTGGAGCCCAAGGGGAGCCACTGGTGTAATCCAGCCTGACTTCAGAGTTCTGCAAACCAAGGGAAATGAGTGTAACTGCCAGTCAGAGGGACTGAGAGAAGGACTGGCTCCACCTTACCCCGAGGGGCATGAAAACAGGCTCATTCCTCTTCCCCCACTTCATTTTATTGAGGCCCTCAACAGATCCATGACACCTACCCACATGGGGCCATTGCTGCTTTACTGAGTCCCACACATTCATCTCGTCTGGAAACACCTCAGAGACACACTCACAAACTTTTAGCATGGATGCCCTCTGGCCAGCCAAGTTGATGAGTGAAATTAACCATCACACATAGATGGCCATAATGAGGTGACAGTGGGGATCACAAAGACAGGCTTTGGATTTGGGGATGATACACCAGGATGTATAACATGTCATCTCTGTTAGATAACAGAACATAATATTTTGAAATTTTTATGTCCTGAATATTCCAATTTTCTTCAAAAATAAATATACTGTGTAGCTCTTGTTTAGAAAAGGCCCAATTTCATTCTGATTAAAAATCTGGTTTGCAAGAAAACCATTTGCATTTCACTGCAATTTCCTGAGGAAGACAGCTGCAAATTCATTATAAGTGATTTTCAAATAATATACTTTTGCAGAGTTTTAAAATTTCTCCACATACGCTAGACTTGCTTGAATTGATTTCCTTACCAAAGCATCTCTTTTTCCCATCTACTTCTTTACCAGATCATTGATAGAGAGCGTTGCTTTCCATCCTACCAGCTTGCCACCCTTCCACAGTGAGAGGTGTTTCTCCATTAAAGAGTCACCTACCATCTTGAATCTTTCTAAAAAACACACATTTACATAATTCATTTTAACTTCCTCATGGTTAAAATCTTCTTCAGGAAATATGGCTATCATATATGTATGCACACACACATACAACACAAACACACACATATATACACACATACATACATACACATCCTACAGCAAGGCTCATAATCTCTCAGCATTTGCCTCTTTCAATACATACTTACCTTCAAATTGTCTTTTGAGACCTGGACTTCAGTGGGTCTCTTAATTTGCGTGCTTCCACGACAGGCTGTTTAACTGTCTTTATTTAATAATGTGGGAGATGGTACGGATACTTCACACACCTTGTTCAAACAGCAGGAGAGCAAATGGGTTTTTTATGAAAACAGGAGACACAACCAAGATTCTTGGATCTCTTCCCACTGAAGCTTGTGCATGACTGAAAGGTCTGGTACAGAAATCTTGCATTATAGATTATCATAATCTCCTGTGAATACTGACTTCAAGAAACTGGGACCACATTTTCCAGAATCATAGTGGAAAGCATAATTTACATAGAGATATAACTATATGATTCTGCAAGACCAGTTGATGTTCTCTTAGCTGAAAGGAACTAACACAAACACAGTTTTCCTTGTCCTCATGTGAACCACTTTGTGATAACCCGAATCTATTATCTTCACCACACTGAAGCAGATCTCACACTATTTCATGCGCTATTGACCCACTTCCTAGAGTCCAGGTTGATGAATATCGAAATCCAATGTGCAAAGTCTTTATCATCTGTTTCTATAGGGTAGGCTATTAGCCCCTATTTAAGAAGCACTATAAAATAGTGATTACAAACTACTATTTGAATCTCAACTCCCTGATTCACTACTGCTGTGACCTTGGGCAAGAGGATTAACCATGTTCTGCTCTACAAACATGCTCTATTAACATATTTTGATCTACTGCTACAGGTACAATGGATTCTATACTCACAAAATCAAATAAGATATACTGCATAAGGTATTTTTCATAAACCCTGCCTCACAGAAAGCACCAAAGAAATAACTGTTAAGGTTGGCATTTTCTATTCTAAGGCCATGTGCACATGTCTTCGTTTTGTAGTGTTCTATGTCAATGCACACGTTTCAAAACCATCATATTCGGCTCCCTGATCATGTTGTGGTGTGGCTTGCCTTCTGTGTTCCCTGCTGGAGATAATGTCTTATAGAAAAACACAACCATTCATTTAGAAATAACTCCAAAACCTATTCCCAGTGTACCATAGCTGCTTCCTGCATCATGTTGAGAAAAAATGATTTTGCTTTTTCAAAAATATGTTTACAACCATTTTAAGTATCAAAGGTCAGCAGCAGCGCAGAGGCACAGGGTGGATAAGAGTTAGTGGTTATTAGATTACAATGAGGCTGCTGCAAAGCAGACACTTGATGTTAAGATCACAGAAATAAAAGATGAATTTTCTATGACACAGAACACATAATAAGACTTAAAAAAAATGATGGCACCTCTGTGCCAAAACTCTCAGGACGTTAAGGTGACTGGTGAGAAATTCCACAGCAACACACACCCATACGGAGAACAGATTTTGCTTCAAATAATTACGAACTTGGTGTGATTTTTCGATGTTATAATATCGAATCATAATTAAATGTGATATAGCTGTGCATATTTACGTTAGTTACATTGTGAGTGGTTCTGGTCACATGGACAATGTGGTTTTGAAATCTAAGTGGGTCAATATCTGGTCTGGAATGGATTCTCAGGAGAAATTTAAGGCTGAGCTGGCACAATATTGCAGAACTCAATATTTCTGCACCCCTGAGGATCTTGGAGTGGCTGAGCAAGAAAGAACACCAAGCACTGGTGTTGAGAAAACCACAAGAACAAAAGTTTAACTTCCAACTTTTCTTTTTCTATTTTATCTAAAAATATGAGATTTCAGAAACTCCAACCACTTTTCTCAACTGGGCTTCTAAAGAATGCACATTCTTAAGTTATTTATGTCAATTGATGTGGAAACTTCAAATTGGCACTACTTCTGCAGGGAGCAGAGACTGAACAGGATCATTTAAAAGCCCTCTGCCAGGCACCCCCAGGGAAGACACAGGCGCAACAGCCATGCTGGGGCCTCCCCAGGTGGTGTGCAAATGTGTCAAGATTGTTTTGCTTCCTTTCTCACCCAGGCTACTGGAGAGTTCTACTCTCCTGTGGTTGGAACAAGCAACATGGAATGTTAAGTAATTTCCAGGAAGCTGTGTAGCAACACTCATCTCTACAATTCCAAAGAAAGCCAAGGTTATGAAGGTTATGCATGTCGGACATTGGTCCATGGATAAGAAAGTCCTTCCACTATTTATTGTCATACCATTAATCTATCTGTAATTTAATTACAAATGGAAAAAATCCCTCTTGATTCCTTGCTTTCTTTGTGTTAAAATATATTAACAATTTAAGGGAGAATTCTTTCTAAGGCAATTTCCTTGTTTAAATTAGGCAATAAAATTGGATCACTTAATAGCTACGCAATAAACCTAGATGGCTTTATAATCTTCAACCACTCACCATGTACCATTGTACCCATTTGCCCTGTTAATGTTGTAGGGAACAAACGTCAGGAACCCCAGTACGAAAGAGCAAACACTAAAGAGAGAAGGTAAGAGATATAATTTTGAGGCAGTGTCGCATCAATGGCCGGAACCTGGGTGTTAAGATTCCTCAGAAGACAGCTCTGTCTGTCTGTTAACAAATGTCTTGACAGTGCTTCCGAAACTTGGTTGCATATTGCAGTCAGCAGGGCAGCGTTTAGAAAATGAAGCTGTCCAAACACATTGTACGACCTGCTCACTTTACTCTTCAGTGTTTCCTGATGGCTTACAGCCATGTGCTTTGTCAAAAAAAAAATGAGTCCGGGACTTTCACAGTGACGTGTGAGAGGTGCCAGTGGTCTATGCGGAGGTCCCTGTGAGGATGTTTCCGTCCTTATGCTCTACGAATAACTGAGCTTCTCAGTCACGAAACTCACACCCTACTCTACCCATGCCTTTCTCTGTGTGGTCTGCTAATTTCTGAGATATTTGCTATGTAAATTTATATCACAACAAAGCCATTCATTTTCTCTTTGAATTCTGTCAGTTTTTGTTTTATGTCTATCAAATCTATATTTAGGTGGATAAAATTCACCACTGTAAATCAATCTTAAAGAATCACCCCTTGTGCAAACTCCATGTCCTTCACTTTAAACCAAATTTCTTCTCAAATTGTGGCCTACTGTTGCTATTATTTGTCTGTTGATGCTTACCCACCAAGACTCCATGTTCCTGTTTCAGGTACTTGAACTCGTGGACTGGTGTGCTTCATCTAGGAAGACTCCCTGAGAACCTGTCCATATCAATCCATTCATGTTCATTATTATTACTATGTATGTGTAGCTGATCCTGCCATATCTTTGCTTATGTTGTAATTATCATGTTCTCCACTTAGTTTTTCTTCTTCTTTTTTTTTTTAGTTGTTTCTTAGTATTTTCCACTACATTGTTTAATTGAGAGATTCCTCTAAAACTTTTAGCATTTACCTAAGGTTTTCAAACCCTAACCACATCTTTTCCAGGTTCTTTCCTCACCTCTTCTTAGATTATATAATCTGTATTTATTTGTTTAACGATTTATTATAATAATTTTAACTCACAAATCTTGTTTAATCTTAAAACTTAACTTTATTATTTTTTCTACCATCAATACTTCATTCTTCCTGATTTATTTTGCTTACAGAAATTTATCCTCCAGAGATTCTTTGAACATGAATCCATTAAAAACAAACTTACATTAATATTTCACAATTAATTCCTCTTTCATGTATAACTATAATATATCAGTTAAGAAACAATGGGTAAATAGAAAGAAGATCAATAGGGTAGAGGAAGATTATCAAGGAAAGGAGGAGGGGAGAGAAAGAGGAAGTACTGGGGATTTAACTGCAGAAAAGTTTGTTCTATGTATTGAGGAACATATCAAAACCAACGCCACCGTTACTACAACTGTAATGCTTTAATAAAAGCATCTGAAAATGCCATTTTATCAGTCTCATATTTGGTACGAGCCTAGATGTGGGCTTATTTTCCCTTATGACAAGAAACTTGGTATCAAACTGGCTGTGATGTATAGAAGTTACTGAGTTTAGATCTTGAATGTCCCCCAAACCCATGGAGATCTATTCCCCATACAGGGGTGCTGTTGCAGGGTTGAATTTCAGTGGGGCCTAGTGAAGGGAAGATAAATCACAGGGCTGGTGTTACTGAGGGATGATGGAACCCGGCCTGTCCTCACTGTCACTGCTTCCCAGATGCCAGGTGGTGAGCAGCTCCCTCCACTATGGTGATCATCTGCCTCCCCACCCAACCCAGCCTGAAGCCTCTGAAACCACCAGCCCAAATAAGCCTTTCCTCTCTGTCAGTTGATTGTCTTGGAAACTTGTTGCAGTAACAGAAAGCCGACTGATGTAATAGGTAATTCCTGCTTCATCTGGGGCCTGGTACGGTATTTTGAGCTCTGAATTCACATGAGGTTTTGCCTTGTGTTGTCCTAGCACCTTGGCATGTAACACGTGTCTGTCAATCCATCAAGTTCCTTCACCTTGTTTCAGTTTTTACTCTGCTCACTCGGTCCTTTCTGTCTACTCCTTACATCATTCCTACTTTCTAAGGACATGAACTTTTTCTTTCAGTCTTTTTCGTCCTTCATTATGATAATTATCAATTTATTGATTCTGATCTCAACATCCATTCTTCACTGTCTGATTTGCAAAGAAACAAAACAAACACTGTAGCTGGGCTCCTCACTGTGTTTCCTTTGCAGCCTGTAGAGGTTGAGCTTTGTCTCCCGGGGTCCTGAGGGCCTTGGAGGAGGAAGGCTCTCTTCAGTGGTCCCGAGTGCCCTCTTCTCAGGCTCCTACAAGTGTGTGTGCATTTTCTTCAGTCTTATTAGGTCAGCAGCATGTGGCGCCTTCCATGGGGCAGTTTCTCAAGGTGCCACCTGTGACCGCTTTCTCAGCGCAGGGCCTCGAACAGTTCACAGCTGAGACTTTGCACCTCTTGTGACTTGTTTACTGGCATTCCTGCTGAGGTGCAGCGACAGTCTGAGGATCTTCCCTTGGACACCTTCTCAGGGGCCTCTCGGTCAGGTTTCTAGTGACTTTCTGGGTACAACACCTCCTGTGCACGAACCCCAAGTGCTGCAGAAGCCAGATCCCCAGAGTCCCAGCAGAGGAGCCCACAGGGGTCTTCTCCAGTGTCCAGTTATCTACCACTGCAGCCCCCCGGTGAGGGCTGCCCTCAGCCCTGGTGGAGGCACCCTCTGTGGGGTTGTGTCTCAGTGTTGGCAGGAAGGTTACTGTTCGTTACCTAGTCATGTTTTCTCACCGGATCATCCCATTAGTCCCATTTCCTGTTCATAATTCTTTGTATTACGCTTTCCGTGTTTAAATTACCAGATGGTGACCCTCTGCTTGCCAGGTCCTGACTACTATAGAACAAACATCAGGACCATTCCATGAGCTCACCCCACAACAGCACAACCTCAGAAATGCTTTGGCATGCCCTTGCCTGAGTGCAGGGCCAGACTGTCAGAGGGACATCGTGGTAGACCCAGGCATCATAATCAACCAAGCTGTCACCTGTGGAGGACTGTGACAAAGTGCACTTGGCTGTGCTAGCAGTAGTGATGGCAGCAAGTGTGTGACATCCCTCTGAGTGCCCTGGAGTGCTTAGAAATGGGAAACCATCAACTTCGCTTTCTAAGTGTCAGCTCAAGTCAAGGTCTGACAATCACAGAGCAATCGCCACAGCCTTGAAAGGTCTCTCATTTATTTATGTGCTTACAAAAAATTATTTGGTTATTGTGCAGTGCTGGGGATTGAGCCCAGGGCCTTGAAAATGTTAGGATGTGCTCTATCACTAAACTACCTCCCTAGAAAATCGCGTATTTATTTTTGCAGTGATATTGCTAGAGTCAAACAGAGATTTGAATAATGTAGGAAGGTGAAACATCATGCCTTGAATCCACTTTGCCTACTTGCTCCTGAGCATATTGGGGCTCCTTTGAGGAAGGGTAGATCCCCAAATACACATTTGCATGCACTGAGGCCTGTTGGAAACCTGATGAATCTGGCGGTCTTGAATCCCCTAGCCATGCTGTGACTCCTTCCTCCATGGAATCAGCTTGCCTTCCGCCTCTGACTCTTTTTGTGAGAACCTCACCAGGGCAGATGCCTTGAAGGAGATGCTAATAGGTGGCTGACTTCTAGCAGGCTATTCCAGAGGATGTGGAGAGAAACCTCTGAGTGGTAGCTCTGGAAGGGAGAAGGGCAGCACTAGATGCCTGAATTTGTTGAGGTAGAAACTCAGGAGGGTTTGAAATTAGCACTTCAGTCCATTCAGCTGGAGGTGGTTCTAGTATCTGACCTTACTGCTGACTTGACCTGCACCGTACCCTGACCCACATCTGCTAAGATGGAGATAGACAAAGCTTCCCTGGTGTAAAGTTGAGGAAGGACCCAAAAGAAGAGAGAAAACTCATGCTGCATTTACAAAGCTAGAGCTCAACCGTGAAAATTATTGCAGTTTATGATAAAGTTAAATTACACCCGGCTCTGTGATCCACTTTTAGGGACCTGTACCTAGGAAAAATATGCATGGTTAAATATGAAAAAGAACATTCAGATCAGTTTTATTTGCAATAGCAGCTCAAAGGTCACTCAGTAGGGCACTGGATAAGCAAGCTATAATGTTCTCACATCATGAAGTACTGCTCAGCAATCAGCGGTCATCAGCTTTAGATACGTATGACAACACGGACATCTCTCTGAAACCCTACGGTAAGAAGCAGCTATTCACAGAATAATGCTCACTGTGACTTCAGGGACATCAACAGGCCAACCTCATGGTGGTGATGGAAGCCAGACTGTGGCTGCTTCTGAGGGAGCTGGGATGGACTCAGGAGGGGTTGGCGGGGAGTCCGGGGTCAGCTGACAAGCTGCACATGTTGACATGGTCAGTGACATGCCCTCACTCTGAGCACAGCCACAGGGAATGAAGCAATGGAAATGCCAGAGGAACACCTGCACTCGGCCAGTGCAGCACGAGGCACCCTCACCGTTATTAACGAGGATGATTCACGGCTCCACAACAGGCCAGAGCACTCAACATGCCTGATAAGCATCCTTGGGAGGACTGCTTCAGTACACGAGAGGCAGACACGCTGTTCACGAGTCTGCGGCACTGGCGAGCTGAAGACTTGGTCCCGGACCTTCCCTCCCATGGCATTGACAGCGTGGGGCTCAGGGTCACATTGTCGTTCTCCTCACTCTGTTCCCCTGAATTGTGGTTACAAATGGGCTCTAAATGTTGCTTCTGCATGCAAATTAAGAAGAGGGGAAAACATTTGCCAAGGTCTGTCCCTTTTATTAGAGAGCTGCCTGTGTGGCCGAATTCCTGGGGCAGGTTTCTCTTTAGGTGATGAGGACATTTAGACGCCCAGTGGGAGGCAGCAAGGTAACTGGGTGAGGAACCTGCCAGCAAGTTGACAGAGCCCGCTGCAGTGCATGATGCTGATTTACATGGTAAGATCCCTGCCACCAAGTGTGTGGGACCTGGACTACCTGCTCCGGGAATTTGAAACCCACAGACGTGGGGGCCATCCCTGCGCTGCTCCTGTTGTCCCCACCATACGCAGAACAACCATTCTGCAGATTCTATCAATCTTTGTCACGGTATTTGCCCATATAAAACCAAGGACATAACTAATGGCCTGTTGGCCACCCCGTCCTGAGTCCCCCGTGTGCTCAGGACCACACGCTTGCCTCCGGAGTCCTCCAGGAAGGACTGTAGCCCAGCCGCCGCCCAAGGCTCAAGCGTAACCTCCCTGGTTGTTGCCAAAGCATAGTGAAGCACGGTTCTATGATTAGATGATATCCGAGCTATTACACACCACGGAGAATTTATGAAAAAAGTCTAAATGTTCTGTTGAATAAAAGTATAATCTGAATTCTGACACATCGACATGCTCATCTTTCAATCACGGAGACCTAACTTGAAGGAATAAATTGTCTTGCATCAAATCAAGAAAATTAATTCTAGATTTCTAGTTTCTACATTAGGATACCAGGTGACCAAGGAAAACATTAACTGTGGCATGCACAGGAGAAGGAACATAAAGCTCTGCTGAAGTAGGACGTGGTGCTGACATCTCAGCTTCTCCAGCTGCTCCGACACCCAACAAGCATTCTCTCGGTTGCAGTCTTATTTCTTCGAATATATCAGAGATTAAACATAGCTGCAATGCAGCCTCAATGTGGTGTGCATTTAAACATAGTTTCAGGGGCTGGAGTGGTGGCTCGATGGTCATGGTGCTAGCTTGGAATGTGCAAGGACACAGGTTAGAATCCCAGCACCACATACACAACAAAGTGTCAGAGCAACATGAAAAACTGAATGAATTGATTCCCTCTTCTCTCTCTCTCACCGTCCCTCTTTCTCTCCAAAAACACCAACAACAACAACAACAAAAAAATTAAAAAATACCACCACCACCATAGTAGCAATATAAGATTCATAGCATAATTTTTAGAAATGTATCCTGATTATGGCCCAGGCAAGCTTTCCAAGTATTAAACCATCTCCCTTCCCAGTTCCTGAAGTCAATGACTGTTTGAGAAGAGACTCAGTACGTGGCAAAAAACACTTTTCAGCTGGTAGTGGGACAAACGTGAGGGGCCACCCGCTGTCACCTCTCATGGGTGGTTGGTGAAGGAGCTCTGGAAGTGCTCAGTTATTTGCAGTCTCTAATACTTATCAGGACAAACAGAACTTAGTGGTGACTCAACTGGGCCCAGGCGATGATCATAGGGGTCAGTGTTGCAGTCCACACCGCAAACTCGGTCTCAGTCACAGCATTTCAGGATGTGGACGGAGAAGGCACGTTTTCTTGGACCAGTTTCAGTTCACAAGCTCTGTCTGCAAATGGCACATATTATTCTTAAGGGCTGCAGGTCTCAGCACTACAGCATTATACAAGGGGAATGTTCTTTTTTGTTTGTTTGTTTTTGTTTTTCTAATGTATCTCTTACTCTTTAATTATTCTAAAATTGCCATGAGTAAAGTTAAGTTACTTTCTCCAAAGGATTTCAAAACCACTGAAGAACAAAACCTTAGCTCCTTAACGTGAAAATATTTTTTTAATTTTTATTTTTGAACAAACATACAAATTTTTAACCAAATAATATAAAATGTGTATAGTTTCTGGATACTAGATTTACCCTCAGGAGTGCCCCCCCCCCATTTTCCCACCCTATCCCTCCCTTCCCTTACCCACAATATCTCTAAAAAAGTATTAGGCTGTATAACATTACATCTTATCTGGATTTAACCCATGATAATAAACTACCTTTCTGAATGGCCACAGTCTAGTTCCAACCTCCACAAATGAGTGGAGACATTTGACCCTTAGTTCTCTGGGTTAAGCTGATTTCACTCAGCATAATTTCTTCCATAGCCGTCCATTTACCTTAAAAGGCTGCAATATCATTGTTTCTAATTGCTGTGTAAAATTCCATGGTGTATATGTACCACAGTCTTTGGATCCATTCATCCAGCGAGGGACATCTGGGTTGTTTCCATAGTCTAGCAATAGTAAATTGTGCTGCTATGAACATAGATAATTCTGTGTCACTATAATGTGCTGATTCTAAATCCCCTGGAAAGATACCCAGGAGTGGAATAGCAGGATCGTATGGTGGGCTCATCCCTGGTTTTTTGAGGATTCTCCACACTGCTTTCCAGAGGGGCTATACCAGTCTGCAGCTCCACCAACAGTGTGCTAGCGTGCCTATCTCTCCACATCCCCTCTAGCATCTATTATTGTTTATTTTCTTCATTTTTGCCATTCTGACTGGCATAAGGTGACATCTTAATGTGGTTTTCATTTGCATTTCTCTGATTACTGGAGATTTAGAGCACTTTCTCATGTATTCATTGGCTTGATCAATGTCCTCTGGTGAGAAGTTTCTATTTAGCTCTTGGCCCATTTATTAATTGGGTTGTTAGTGTTTTTGTAGTTGAGATTTTTGAGGATTTTGTAGATTCTGGATATGAGGCCCCTGTCAGAGGAATCATAGCCCATGATTCTCTCCATCTCCGTAGGAAACCTCTTGACTCTTTTGATTGTTTCTTTGGCAGTACAAAAGCTTTTTAGCTTTATGGCATCCCATTCACTGATTTTTGACTTTACTTCCTTCATTTTAGGAGATGTGTTGAGAAAGTCTATTTAACATATTAGAGAATACAAAACAGAAACACTGTAAATGCCTGATGTTAATGTATAGCAAACTGCTAGAGAAAGCAATTTTTTTTTGTCTTGGTTTCAGAAATATAGTAATAGCTTTCAAGTTAATAATAAGATTGTGATTTAGGAATTTTGAGATTTTGCAGATTGCCCCCTGATTTTACCTGTTGAATTATAAATGGTTCTTGGTTCCCAGATTCCAAATGTAAATGCCATGCCTGAATTCAAATGTGTAAAATATAAGCTGTAGAATTCAGTAGAATTCAATTATCCTTCACTTGAAGTTTTCCAGACTAAACCAAGTCTACAGAAACCCTGCTAAAATATTAAAATTGCCTAAAAATTTTTGTAAATGCTGAATAAAATGTGATTTCAAGATTATGCAAAATAGGAAATATAAATAAATAAAAGTTTTTTTAAACAATGATTTATAACTGTTTATTCTAGCATAAAATGCATTTGTTAGATAATTACTTCTAAAGATACTTCTATATATTTTATGCATACTAAAATTCCCACTTTGGCTTGGGACATGGAGAAATTCCATGACAATGCTAATGTTTAATTATAAAATATTAAATTACTGTCAACACTTCTGAAACTATATACAAATATAATTGGGAAACATTATATGAAAATAAAATCCATTTTTATGTGGTAAAAAAATGATTATTTTCTACTTTGGGGTCATTATAGAGGCAGTTACAGCTCCAACTGATTAAATCAGAGTACAGAAGCAACAGTTTAGTTTTCCCATTTAATATTCTTATAATTATTTCACTCACCAATGCATATTTTTGATACGTACACTTCTAGTGGATTCCTAATAAGTAACAGATTTGAAGCGCTAAATTATTTCTATTCATTTCTTTATTTTTAAAGTGAGAGACAGAGAGAGAGAGAGAGAGAGAATCAATTTTTTATCTAAATTTTCACATGGCTTTTGTTGCTCTGACACTTAGTTGTGTACGTGGTGCTGGAATTTGAACCCGTCTACTTGTGCATGCCAGGCAAGTGCCATAAGTGCCAAGCTACCACTATATTGTTCCTATCCCTACAGCCACGAATCACAGGCCCATTGTGACATGCATGCAGGCCTATCCTGGTGCACTCTGTGTCTTAGAGTCCCGAGGACCCAGTGACACACATCTGCCACCGCATTTCAAAAATCCAGCAGACTGCACCACACCCTCAAAATGTTACAGATCCATGCCCTGGTGGGTAGACACAAAAGGTGCAGGAAAATGAGACTTTAGGCAGAAGCAGTGTTCTGGAAGAAGATGGGCATCAGAAGGGTGGAGCCTGACCCAACACTTTGACCTGCGAGAAAGAATCACCCAGAGTCCTAGACTGCTTCCATACAGGGACATCAATTCAAAGATCCACAGAAAGCTCTGCAAAGATGAGGAATCAAAGTAGAAAATGTTCACCTCCAACCCACAACTCTCCTACCAAGGAGCCCATGAACATGGAGAAGGAGGAAAACTTAGCAAAAGTTATCAATGATCCAATTACTTAAAGGAACAATGAATTAAAAGAAGATTTAATGAAGGGACTAAGTGAGAAAATTCAAGAGATGAAGAACTCTATTATCAAAGAAATATGCATATTGAAAATGTAAATAATGGAGCTAAAATCTGCAGTCAGTCACATCATAAGAATGATGGAAGAATTTGACAATCGCCTAACATCTACAGAGAACATAACCTAAACTCTTTTTTTTTTTTTTTAAAGAAAGAGGGACAGTGAGAGAGACAGAGAAAGGGAGAAACAACTTTATTTAGTTTTTCACATGGCCTTAGTTGCTCCAACACTCAATTGTGTACATGGTGCTGGGGTTTGAACCCGGGTCCTCGTGCTTGCCAGGCAAGCGCTGAAACTGCTGAGCCACCGCTCCAGCCCTAACCTAAACTCTTGAAGAAAGAACTTACAACAAAGAGGGCATCCTGAGAAACCTGGGAGCATGGATGAAAAAAAAAAAAAAAAAA
>PVKS010023758.1:0-31946 GCA_004027875.1 Aplodontia rufa | reverse complement strand
GGGGGGGGCACTCCTGGGGATAATTGCAATATCCAGAATATATACACATTTTATACACATTTTATATTATTTTGTTAAAATCTTGTAAGGTTGCTCAAAAATTAAAAAAAAAGAATCCAAAAAATAAAAAAAAATAAAATGTCTTGCAACTCAGAGATAAGGACTATAAAAGTCTTTGAGATAAAGAAGTAATGAGGGAAGAAGGAAAGGAGGAAGGAAGATAAAAAAAGAAAATCTTCCAGGAGAGAGGAGCAGGAAAGAACCCCATAGTCAATGAAAGTGCACTGGAGCACAAAGAAGTGTGTTTGAATGTCAGTTCATAAGAACAGTCATGCAAGATACTCAGCACTTTTAAATTTCCTTTAAAACAATCTAAACTTGTTGCATAGTCCTCACCTTGCCAGTCTGGCAAGAAGCTCTATATAAGTCATTACTCTCACCCAGTTCTCTACCCCATTTCCAGCAGTATCTCACTTCTCTTTACCTGGCCACATGTTTTAGGTCTCATCTTCCCTCTGCAAATGGTCTCCTACCTCATTGGAGACACATCTGTATTTATCGTCCTTAGAGCCCTAGGATTCTAAATGAGGCTGGGGATTCTGTGTCTAGCATGCTGCTTCCCTGGGTATACCATGGTAAGCCTGTGAAATCTTGATGATTTTCTTGAATACTTTCAGAGAATAGGACAAGTTCCTACTTCTTGCAGCATCTGTACAAGTAAATCTACTTCATTTCCAAATCAATCCTAACGTCATTGTTATCTTAATCTCTTCAGTGAATTTTGGTTTCTACGAATGCTGAGCTCTTTAAACCCTGCATAAATACCCAAGGCAAAGAACATGCAAAGGAACCACCTTCTAACTAGAAGGGCAATGAAGAAGAGGTAACACAAATCATACTAACAAATATAAATAAGCAATTTAGAGGTAAATGTTGATTGTGGAATTCTGAAACGTCACCTAAGAAGTCTTTAACACATGCTTAGCAAGATCACGAAATTTATGAGAGAGACAACTGTCTAAATTAAAAATCTGGAGGTGAATAGTAGTTACTCAGGGAAAGAAGAGTGGAGTTTAATGCAGGTGAGTGAAGCCCCTAAGGAGAGAGAGAGCAGGCACATTTGAAACACTGGAAGGAGTTCACTGCATCCACACATCTTAAAGTACAATAGAGAAAGTGTGGAGTGAGAACAGAAGACTTGGGCTGGACTGATGAAAAGATTATAAGCCAGAATGAACGGTATATTTTCTATTCTGTGGGCAACACAGAGCCATTAACCTGTATTAAGTATGGTTATGACAAATCCAGGCTGGGAACTGTGGTGCACACCTGTAATGTCAGCAACTCAGGAAGCTGAGGCAGGAGGTTTGCAAGTTCAAAACCAGCTTCAGCAATTTAGTGAAGCCCTAAGAAACTTAGTGAGACCCTGTCTCAAAATTAAAAAAAGAGCTGGGATTTTAGTTCAGTGGTTAAAGAACCCCTGGGTTCAATCCCTGGCACCAAAAATAATTTTTTAAAAAACATAATTTAACATGAGACAGATAATTTTAGTTGCACCAGAGATATAGGAGTGGAGCACAGCCCAGGAGGCAAGTGAACAATACTAGAATCAGAAGGACCCACTATGAAACTCTTAGGATAATGCAAAGTTGAAATGATGGTAGTGAGACCTTGGAAAGTGGCAGAGGAAATGGGGAAATTGGGCATATTTCATAGCTAGGAGGTTGTACAATCTACTACATGTCACATTGTTGTAATTCATAGAATTTTAAACTCCACTAACTCAAAACCATGATTTTATATAATACTAGGAAAGAAAAACCTGCCATTTAATGAAACATGACAAACCATCGTTTGAAGTATCACAATTTCACAAATGTAAAATATGGTGAATGTCACTGCACATTTGATGAAATGGTATATTGGACACAGTAAGAAAGGAAGGAGCTAAAGAGACTGGGAAACTGAGAAAGAAAAGAGCAAGTGGGAAACTGAGATAGAAATGTCAAAATGGGAAAGAAGAGGCATGGGAAATAAAAATATCGATTTTCAATACATCGCTTTGGGATTGTTAGTGCAATATACAAGTGGAATGGTCTAGTAGTCAGTTTGCTATATAGATTTGGAGTTTAAGGTGGGATCTTAATTATAGATAAAAATATGAAAAATTTTCTGGATACATATGAGAAGTGAAACTGCTATAAGGGACGAAAAGTGATTGAAAAGTCAAATAAGTACTAAACAACTAAATAAAATAAAATCTTATTCCAACTGAATTTCAAAAATAAAATGGTGGGGAATTCTTTTAGAGTCTAGGGGAGGGGGACAGTTGAGTTCTTAATAGGGATGGCAAGCCACTGAGAAACTGAGGAATCAACAGAAGAACATGTTTAACAGGCAGCTCAATATTGAAAGGAGGTAAAAATGAAGAGAGGAAGAATGTTAAAAACAAACTCTACACAATTTACAAAGTAGCTGAGATGGGACCTCATAAACACAGCAAATTATGTAATTTAGGACCATAATTCTTTTTCCTTAAGAATTCCACTCATTTAATTCTTTGATTTTACTAATTGCTCAAATTATATTGTATAGTCATAGGAAGCAGAAAATCTTATGTATGGAATCCTGGATATATTTGAGTGAGAGACTCAATTGTGTTCCCCGTCCCTAATTCATATGTTGAAGTAAGCCATGAATGAAGTCAGGGCTTTTGAAAAGGCAATTAATGGTAGGACACAGTGGTGCATGCCTGTAATCCCAGTGGCTCTGAAGGCTGAGGCAGGCAGCAAGTTCAAGCCACGCTCAGCAATTTAAAGAGATCCTGTTTCTAAATTAAAAAAAGCTTAAGGGCTAGGGATGTACCTCAGTGGTTAAGTACCCCTGGGTTCAATCCCTGGTACAAAAAAAAAAAGTTAATTAATGTTAACTGAGGTCATCAGGGTGGGGCCCTAATCCAACATGACTGGCATCCTTTTAAGAAAAGAAAAGATTCAAGAAGGGTGAACTTTCAGAGTGAAGATGCCTTTCCAGGACATAGTGGGAAGGAAGCCATCTGCAATTCAAGGAAGGAGACCTTGGAAACCAAACATGTCAACACATTGGTCTTGAACTTCCAGCCTCCACAACTGTGAAAAAAATAAATTCCTGCCATTTAATTCACTTTGTTTAATACAACTGTTTGCTAAGGCAGACTGTTTTAGTCAACATTTTTGCTGCTGCAACCAAAAGACCTGACAAAAACCATTTTAGAGAGGGAAAGGTTTATTTGGGGCTCATGGTTTCAGAGGTCTCAATCCACAGAAAGCCAGTTCTACAACTCTGGGCCCTACCTGAGGCCAAACATCATGGCAGAAGAGTGTGGTAGAGGAAAGCAGTAGGGGACATGGGACCAGGATTCTGGAAATCTTCTCTCACCAGAGACAAAATATAAACCACAAAGGCACATCCCTAGTGATCTATCTCCTCTACTCACACCCTATTCGCCTGTGGTTACCACCCAGTTAATCTCTATTGAAGTATTAATGCATAGAGTAGGCTAAGACTCATAACCCAATCATTTTACCTCTAAACTTTCTTGTACTGTCTCACACATGAGCTTTTGGGGGACACTTCACTTCATACCTAAACCATAACATGGATCTAGCAAACTAATACAACCTAATACAGGAGCAATTTCACAGAACAGAGAAAAAGCAAGAAAGGAAACAGTGAAAATTTCAGAAAAACAGGGTGGGAAGGAGAGAAGAAGGAATGAGGGAAATTGATGTCGCTAAATTTTCTTCTCACAAATCACAGTAATGGTCAAATTCTACTTACTCTTTTCCTTTAAGGTAGAATTTAATATTTAATTAGAACTTGAGTTTCAAATGTTCTGAGTTTCTTTCAAATGGGTTTTATTAATATTTTAAAATCTGGTATTTAAGCCAAGGAAATTCCAACCTGAATTATTCTAATTAGAATATCCAAAAATATTCAGCATACTACCTGGAATATTGAGCTCAGATACTATCAGATATAACTTTGGCATGAAATTGCAATTGCTTTCCAAAGAATCAAAAAATGCATTTATTTTTATGATTTTATTCCTCTGAACTTTTCTTGCATTGCCATCTTAAAGCTGTGCTACCGTGGACTTCACTGAATGCTAAGTACTTACAAATGTTAGGGTTTGGTTTTCTCTGACTTCACTTTTCTAGTTAGTACCTCCTTGTACCTCAAAACGAACATGTCTTCCTTGCCTAATCTTCAAGTTAAAAAATTCTACAAGTTTAAAGAGGAAGTTAAGGATGTTGATTTGAGATTAACTCTACATTTAGAGGCATTCATTTTGTATATAACATACTTATAATAATTATGCTATAAGCATCTCAGTTTGAAACGAATGCATGGTGGATCAACTATTCAGTTGCAAGAATTCCTCATGAATGAATATTTTGCTTGTAGAATAAATATGAGGCATTTACATTTAAGTATCTCTCAAGTCTGAAATTTATGCCCTCTTCACTCCAAATTTCCATATTATGCAGTTATATAATGGAATTCCATTTTGAAGATTTGCTCAGAGTGTTGATGCTAATCTTCATCTTGAGAATAGCGACCACGTGGGAAAGAAATTTGTGAATAAAAAGTAGACAGAATTTATGTTTGATATTTAGATGCCTAGAGGAAAAATAAACTAATTAAAGACCCTTCTCTCCTAAACTACACTGTTGAAAATTTTAACAAAAATAGGAATTTTATAGATTTTGCAGCTTGAACTTCCATCCGTGCCTTCATGTAAACTGAAACACTGAAAGAGAACACCATCAGAGATTTAGATTGAGCCCTATTGCAAGACAGATCGTGGACCAACTCAGTCCTCACACCTTTCTCACAGTTCTCAAAAACAGCTGTAGGGAGAAGGAACAAGAGTGAGAGCCTCCAGTGATTGTCTCCTTAGACACACCAAGTTGAACAGTTATTCATACACCAAACTACCTAATCAAGAGCTAAGGACAGAGAGAATACAGTGCTTGTTTTTAGTATACCAAAATGAAAAACAAAACCAAAAAACAAACAAAAAAGAAAAGAAAAGAAACATAGAAAAAGGCAAGAAGGAAAAGGTTGCCTGCATCACCTTGCCCCCAACAGGAAGAAAGACATCTCTTGCTTCAGAGAAGAGAGAATTAAGTTCGGGCTTTAGCTCTGAAACTCAACATTAGTTCTACCTTGGTGCTGGGCAAACCCCCACAATCCCTATCCCCAGGTCAAAACCATTAGATTGGGCTTCTATAACCATGCTAAGTCAGGCTAACTGCTTCTACCACCTACCCCTCAGGCTCCACCTGCGGAGATAGAAGCAAGACTCCACTTGCCTGGGAGCAGGGCATAAAAGCTAACCCAGGGCTAAGTATCTTAGATAGAACTGAAGGCCTGGTTTGCAGTCCAGAGCAAACAATATATTTGGAACAAAACTGAAAAAGCGTAGTTTTGGCAAATCTGGACCTGGGCACCATCCAGTACTAAATTAGTGGAAGTGAGTCCGGACCCACAGAAAATAAACAGCCTGTTTCGAATTTCTGTAAAGACAAATGCAGTTAGCTACACTCAATAAACAACTCAACATAGGTGAATTTGTACATAAGTGGGAGAATCATAACTATGAAGCTGCGGGGGAGATGAAAAGGGGTTGGGGGGAGGAAAGAATTAGGGGGGTTATCAATGTGACTGGAAGGAGGGATTAGAGGGGTTATCAATGCAGCTAGGAACCCTCAACTCCCATGAGAATCCCAACTACACATAGGCGGGCAAAGAGGATCAGAAAATTCAAAAATTAATACACATGTATAGACTTAGTTGTATCTGTAACATAGTGGTAAAGCAGGGGAGACATGGGAGCAGGGAGTGGTCAAAGCGGGGAGACCCTGGACTAGTATTGGCATTAAATTACTTTGTCAATATCTATATATGCATGAATATGTAACAATGATTGCCTCCAATATGTAAGACTATGTCAAATGAACAAAAAAAAGACAAATATAAATAAAGCATGATTAGGAAGATTAAAATAAATAGTAATCTTTCAATGTCCAGGTGACATTACACATCAGTAAGAATGAAGAACTTTCAGGAAACCATGACTAACCTAATACTCAAACTAAGGTGCTAGAAACTGATCTGGTAGTAGTCAAGATAGGGAAACTCTCAGAATTTAAAACAACTATTTTAAGGAGAGGTAGCTTGAAGAAAACACAGAGAAGTTTCAATATTCTAACAGAAACTTAACAAAGAAATGAAAGCAATTTTTTTAAAAAATCAAAGAGAAATTTTGAACTGAAAAATACATTCAGCAAAATTTAAATACAATAGAAGGCATCAATGGTAGGATAGATTAAACAGAAGAAATAATAAATGAACTTGAAGACAGGCTAGTTGGAAATGAACAGAGGAGAAAAATGAATGAAGACTGCAGAAAGCTTACAGGAATTTTGGAACAGTGAAAAAAAACAAATACTCAGGTTGTTGGTGTTCAAGAAAGATTTGAGAATGTCGAAAGAAAAGAAAGTTTACTCAAAGAAATAATAACTGAAAATTTCCCAAACCTAGGGAAACAGGCACATATCCAGTACGGGAAGTTCAAAGATCATCAGTCAAATTTAACTCAACCAAGTCTACACTAAAACATCTCATAATGAAACTCTCAAACATGTTTGGTAGAGAAGATTCTCAAGGTTTCAAGAAAAAAGAAGCAAATAATGCAGAGAGATGTCCTAGTTTGCCTAACTACAGATTTCTCAGAGAAAACCTTACAAGCTAGGAGAGAATGGCATGAGATTTTTATAGTACTGAAGGAAAAAAAAATCTGTCAACTGAGAATACTCTACACAGCAAAGCTATTCTTTAGAAATGAATGGGTGATAAAAACATTCCCAAACAAAAGCTGAGAAATATATTTCCAACTGAACTTGTTCTACAAGAAATGCTAAAGGTAGTACTTCAAAGTAAAAGGGATGGTAATGAGTAAGAAGAAAACATGGGATGGTATAAAATTGACAGTAGGTGTAATCACACAGTTAAATTCAGAATGTGGCAATATTATAAGCATGGTGCATAAATTATTTATGTCTTTAGTTTGAAAACTAAAAAACAAAACAATTAAAATGATAAAAACTAAAGTAATATATTAAAAGACAGACCATATGGAAAGATGTAAAATGACATACCAAAATTAAGAATGTGGGGAGGAATGAAGGGCAAGTGTAAAGTTTTCTTATTAGTATATTTTCTCTTGTTCTTTTTATTTCTGTTCTTATCTTTATAATCATTTAAGTAGTTATTTCAAATTAGCATGCTATAATCAAAAGATATCTTATAAGCTTCCTGGTAGCCACAAGCAAAAAATGGATAAGCCAAAAATAATAAGCAAGAATCAAAATACATTACTAGAGTAAACCTTAAAAACAAAGGAAGAGTACAAGACAGGGAGAAAGAAAACAAGGAACTACAATAAAATTCAAAAGCAAGTTACATCATGACTGTAAATTTTATCTATTAACAACTGCTTATCATTTAATTATATCAACTAAATCTAAATGGATTAAATTCTTCAATTGAAACATATAGTTACTGAAGGGATAAATAATTTAGATACAACTATATGTTGCTTACAAGAAATCTGTTTCACCTCTGAAGACACACATAGACTGAAAGTAAAGAAACAGAATAAGATGTCAAATGAAAATGGAATTCAAAAGAAAGCAGAAGTAGCCATATTTAGATAACATAGACTGTAAAAGCAGAAAAAGACAACAATGGTCTATATATGATAAAGGGGTCAATTTTGCAAGAGGAAATAATAATTCTGAATACATATGCACCCAATATAGGAACATTGAAATATTTAAAAGGGTAAGATAGACTTCAATCCAATCATACTGGGTTACTTTAACACTCCATTTTAAGTAAAGGACAGATCAGCCATACAGAAAATCAATAAAGAAATATAAAGTTCAATTGCACCCTCAAACAGAAGTAAAGGACATTGGCATGGAACAACTGAAGAAATCTTTTTCTCATCAGCACATGGAATATTCTCCAGTACAAATCACATGATAGACTACAAAACCAGTCAACAAAATTATTGAAAATTGAAATCAATCAAGTAACTTTTCTGACAACAATGCAACAAAATATAAATGAATAACAATAAAACTTTGGAAATTATGCAAATACATGGAAATTAAAGAACTTACTTTTCAACAACCAATGAATCAAGGAAGGACATTTGAAAATTTCTTGAAACAAATGAATTTGTAGATGCAGCCTATTAAAACCTAAGTGATACAGCAAAACCAGTACTAAGATGGAAGTTGATAGCAATCAATGCCCACACCCAAAAATAGAGAGATCTGAAACAACCAACTTATCTCATTGCATCTGAAAAAAATAGGAAAAAAGGATCAACCAAACCCAAAATTAGTATAGAAGGAAAGAAATAACAGTTTTGAACAGAAATAAAACATAGATGAAAGCATAAATCTGAAGATTAAGGAAACAGCTGGTTCTTTGAAAAAATATAAACAAAATACACAAACCCTTAGACTAAGAAAAAGAAAACTATATCAAATAAATATGTAGAATATTTTAAAAATTGATTTCATAGAAATTGAGAATAAAATTGTGGCTACCAGAGGCTATGAGAGTAGGGTATAGGGAGAGACAGGGAAAGGTTGATCAATGGGCATTGCTACAGCTAGGAGCAAGCCATTCTGGTGTGCTATTGCACAGGGAGGTGATGGTGGATAATGACAATGTCTTGTGTATTTAAAAAAAACTAGATAAAAAGGATTTGAAAGTTTTTATCATAAAGAAATGGCAAATGCTTGAAAAGATAAGTATATTTTACCCGGTTTCATTATCATGTACCATCTACCTGTATCAAAACATTACAATGGTACCCCACTAATAATGCATTTGTGTGTACCAGTTTTAAAAGAAATGATTAAAAACAAAAAGAAAAGCCATAGAAGGAACATGTTGGACAAAAGAACCTGAGATCTGTTCCAGTCTCTTCAACAGATGTTCTTCAGTGCTTGAGCCAAGCGAACCACACTCCCCCAAGGTATAAAACCCACGACAGCCTTCTTTCCGCAGGCTCCCTCGGAAGCAGGATAAGTGGAGCATGTGCAGATGAGACTCGATCAGTCCAAGATAGATTTCCTGAGCCTTAGGGGACCTGATCATTATCATTCCTAGTCTTCCATTTGTCCCTTGCTTCCTATCTATTAGTAACAAATCCACTTTATGCAATTTATGTGTGAGCATTCTATCAAATCAGTCAAGATATTAACCAGTACATAGGGAATCTGCTTAACACCTGTATTTCTTATTTCTGGAGTTTGGAAATAATCCCAGGGCCTCTGAGTAATAGAAAATTTGAAATAACAAATCCATCAGTTCAAACCTGATTAGGGGGAAATTTTTTAAAATAGATCAGCTTAGAAATTCCAGTCTCTCTGAAGAAAAGATGGAGTATTATATTTATATAAGACCTGCCACAAATAATTCTAAACTGCTGCAGACATCAGTTGAGAAGACACCTGTGAAGGTAAATGGATTTTTCTTCAATCTAACCCCTTTACATCATTTTTTACTTTGGCATGTGTTCTACTTTTATTTTCTGAAACCTGAAGAAGGTACAAATGGTGTAACACTTAAGGCAAATGTGGGGCAAACATACTCAGAAAATATGAAGGAAATGTTTGGTTCTTAAAAGAGTTAAGAGAATTAAGGCAGTGTCAGCCTGGCTTCTCTGAAAGCAGAGCCTGAAATAAACGTGCTATTAAGGAATTGGAAATTGATTTCCAGGAGCAGTAATAAGGTTACTGCTAATCAGGTTAACCACTACTATGAGGGACAGATGCTTAATCCTGGGGAAATTTGGAAGGAACCTTAAGAAGTATATTTCAGGGGCTGGAGCGGCGGCTCAGCAGTTACGGCGCTTGCCTGCCATGCCCCAGTACATGGGTTCAAATCCCAGCACCCATGTACACAGCTAAGAGTCAGAGCAACGAAAGCCAGGAAAAAAACTCAATAAAAATTGATTCTCTCTGTCTGTCTCTCTCTCTCTCATTGTCCTTCTCTCTTTTTTTTTTAAAAAAAATAGTATATTTCAGAGAGGCTAATAAAAATGATTTATCTGTCAGTTTCGACCCACCATGTGTCAGGGTCATTCCCAAGGGCATTAATTCTCCTCCTGTTCTAGCTTATGTATATACTAGGTGTGTAGGTTGCTATGAGGATTCCAAGCTGTGCCATCCAAGAAGCCCCACGCATGTTGACCTGAGTGAACAGAGGTGATACTGATCTCCTCCATGGTGGTGGTGTCATAGCTGAGGCCAAGAGAATTTGAGGTGCTGAAAAAATTTGCTCCTCTCCCCTCACACCTTCATCTGTGTCTGCTATTAAGTTCAGTGCAATGGATGATTGCTAACTTTAGAGGATTACAGGTTCTTAACCACAGACAGACACTCTTGTCTTGCTGGTCCCAAAGCCATACTGATGTTCATCTTCTCCCTCACTGTTTATCCCTCACCAGAGGCAGATTTAGCTGGTCTGGGACCTTTGCTTGCTGCATTGATCCAGATGTTATCTCCTCGTGGCTTATATCTGGGATGGTTAATTTTATGTGACAACTTGCCTAGGCCATGTGGTACATAAATATGTACATTTATTTTGGTTTAGATGTGAGATGTCTCCCAAAAGCTCGGGTAGGAGACAATGCAAAACGGCTCAGAGGTGAAATGATTGGGTTATTGAAGACTTAACATGATCAATGAATTAATCCCCTGATAGGGATTAACTGAGTGGTAAGTGAAGGCAGGTAGGGTGTGGCTGGAGGAGATGGGTCATTGGGGGCATGACTTCAAGATATATATTTTTTGTCCCTGGAGAGTAGTCTCTCTTTCTCTCTTCTTCCTGATGTGATGTCCTGAACCTCTTTCCTCTGCCACACCTTTCCACCATGATGTGCTGCCTCACCTTGAACCCCAAGGAATGCAGCAGCCTCCTATGGATTGAAACCTCTGATGCTGTGGACCTCCCCTCTTTCCAAATAAAATTCCCCTCCTCTAATTGCTCTTTCAGGTCTTTTGGTCACAGCAGCAAAAGAAAAGCTGACTAAAACAATTTCATTGAAATGTTTCTGTCCCGGTGTCTTTGAATAAGGCTAACATTTAGATTGACAGACTGTGTAAAGATGAACCTCCCTGTGGTGGATTGACCTCATCCAATCACTTGAAGACCTAAATGGAACAAAATGCTGACCTCCTGAATAAGCCTGTAAGCCTTTCTAGCTGTGACTGATCTTTTCCTATCTTTGGACTTGAACTGAAACCTTTTCTTTTCTGGTTCTCAGGGTTTCAGAGTAAAACTGGAACTATACCATGAGCACTTGGGGGTCTCCATAGTCATTTGAGATAATTCCTTAATTGGCTTACATGAGAAAAATATATACACATGTATATATGTATATGTATGCACATATATATTTTTCCTTATGTGTATGTACATGCATATCTGCACACACACACAATTTATTTTGTGTCTTAGAAAATCCTGACTAAAACTGACTTAGTTCCATTGCCCTTTTTAAGGAATGGTTTCCTGATTCCCATTCATAGTGACCCCTGGGCACAGATACATGCCTTAGGCCCCTTTTCTTCTCAGACCTCTTGTCTTCCCTCATGCCTTTTGTCCCTGTCTAGGAAGTTACAGTGAAAAGGACCTCACTATCTTACAAAAGAGCCTCATGTCTTCCAAGAGCTCTATTAGAAATGATCTACTTACAATATTCCAAAATCTGTTGTCCTGTAACTTTGACTTGTAACTACTTTGGTCTACCTAAAAAAACTTGAGACTGGAAACCATGCCTTCCCCTCACGCTAAATACCTCACTTTTTTCTCATATGGCATTATGATCCAGTTCTCTAACTCATATGCTTTCATTTAACATAGGTCCTCATGTTGTGGCCCTTTAAGTAATGCTTTCCTGAATCAAGCACAGAACTCAGGTGTAGCCTGATCAGTGCAGAATGAAGAACAATTGCTGTGTCTAAAGAGCTTTGTATCACTGTGATCAACACAATGGGGGACTCACTGTTTTGTGAATTTATCTTCTGACAATCTCCTTTCTGCATATAGCAACCCTCATTGCCAACCTGTGTCCTCCACAGATACAAACATGTCTAGGAGTAATTTGGTTCTCACACTCACAGCTAAGCATGGTAAACTCTGAGCACTTGGCTGAGACATCTCCTTCCAAACTCCTAGCAGGGACTTGAGATAAAGTATCAATTGACAAGCTTTTGAAAATCTGCAGTACATTTTAGCTGTCCTTCATATAAGTACGTGAAGTTCCATCTGCAAGTAGGAAACGCTGGCTTTGGTTCTGCTGACTGGATACGTTATTCAGAAGCTCTGGACTTATAGAAATATTACACTTCTACCCAATATTGATGATTAAATGAAAAGACACTGAAACAACTCTATTTCTCTCGACTCCAGTATCACAGACAAGCCCACTCAGCCAGTTAGAATGGATATGGCTAAATTAGTGCTAGGTTATGAAAACTCTTTGACGGTGACAGACCAAACTGAACTGTTTAATTCTGCTTTCAAGGAACACCATGTTTTGCTGAAATTTTTACTGGATTTCATCATGGCCAATAAAAAACATCTAATACCTTATAAATTATAAATAAGATAAGAAAAACCCTGCTTTGAAAAAATATGTTCAGGTTTGGGCAGTGCACTTTGTATTTCCCCTAAAAGTTAGAAGTACTTCTTTGTTTAGATACTTGGAGAAAAACCTGCAGTGACTTAGTATTTTTTTAAGAAGCTCATTTTAGAATATTTTTAGATTTACAGAAAAATTGCAAAAATAGTTCCCAGAATCGCAACCCCCAGACTCCCCTACTATAAATACTGCATATTAGTAAGGGACAGTCATTATAAATCATAAGACAATACAGATACATTGTAACGAATGATGTCCTTTTTTTATTCAGATATCATTAGCTTTTTCCTAATGCCCTTTCTCTGTTCCAGAAACATATTCAAGGGTACCACATCCATATAGTCATCCTCTCTTACACTGCTTGTAACTGTGACAATTTCTCAGACATTTCCTGATTCTTAGGAGGGTTTTGAGTAGGATGGTCAGGTACTCTGGGGATTTAGCTGATGATTTTTCTCATAACTTAGGCTTGTGTTTTGTTATGGAAGAGGATCACAGAAGTAAAGGACCATCCTCCTCATGCCATAATCAAGGTGTACTATCTGCATGACTTACCACTGTTGATGTTACCTTGCTCGTGTGGCTAAGGGAGTATTTTTGTGCAACATTTAATGATTGGAGAGTTTTCCTCTACCATCTCAAGGTACATTGTCTACATAAATTATTTTTTATCCTTTAATCCTTCTAAACATACATCTCTACCCACACAGATAAACAAAATAACTGGAGTCTGTGGGTACATATGTATATGTGGTTCTCTTTTGGTTTTGAGTGTTTCCTTATTTGTGGCACCACAAATTTCTCCAGTTTCATCTTGTATACTTATTGTTTCAGTCCCAGAATCAGTCACTTCTCTAATGAGTCCATAGTACCTTTTACTTGAGAATAGCACTAGAGACCAAGGTCATTAGGGTGAATGTGTTTTTTACTACTGAGTTGTTGCTTCAAAGCCCTCTCTTCTGACAGAGCAAGGAAATATATGTATGCATACTAAACTCATGGATGTATATGTACATATTAGTATTTATTGACATGATCATCTGTGAAGATATAAATACCTTGTTAAGTAACAGTTTTAATTAATGAAATATAGCAGATAAAACTATGTGAAATTAGTATTTTGTATATTAAAAGTCTCATATTATAAGCAATTCCACATGGATCAGCCTAATTCATACAGAAAAGTGCATAAAATAGAAATGTACAGTTTAATAGATAACTTTGTAACCCACATCCATGTAACAAGTTAGAAACATTGCCAGCACACACATCCACCATGCATTCTTTCTCCTTAGAGGTAACAACTCTCCTAATATTTGTGATAATTATCTTTTTAGCTCATCTTCTCTATAAATGTTAAGTTTTAACATCTGAATGTGTATGACAAAAATACACAGTTTTTTTTCTGTTTTTACTTTTAAGAAAATAGAATCATAATACATATAATATTTTCTATTTTGAGTTTTATGCCATTCATCATGTGTTAGATATGCAGCATTGCTTCATTTTGTATATTGTGAATAAGAATTCAAATATTAATATATCAACAATTTATTTTACTATTGATGGATATTTGGTAATATAGTTTTGAATTGAGAAAGAAAGAGTGGCATAATTACATTTTGACTGATCTTCAGGTTTTTTTGTGTCATGAAATTTCAAATTCATTGCTGCTCTGAAAGAATCAAGATTTGAACTACCTCTCATTTATACAATGTCTTAAAATACATAATCACCAAGAAACCTTCTGATTATAATTTGGTCTCTCAAATAATTCTGCCCACAGGGAGAAAATTACATGATCCAACACAAGTATTTCAGTTCCTATAACAATTGCACTTCTCATTGTGAATGAAACAAATTGGCATTATGTTTTCATACCACTGTCTCCAGGGTTTGGTTAATGAATCCATCTCAAAAGATGTCTCTCCTTTTGGTGTGTTGATAAAATCGGGTAATGAATTCCAACTCATGAAGCCTCTTGAGAGGCAGGCAGATAGCCTTCTACAGACAGGCAGAGACTGCCTTCCTCCCACCAAGAACGTGATCAAACAAGAGCCTAATTGTCCTATTTTCCAGTCTCTAACTCCTACATGCCCAATGTACACAGATGGACACTTCTACAAAAATGTTCCCAAAGGCTCATTTATGTTTCTTCTTTATAAAGATTTTTACAATATTATACTTTTCAAGTAATCTGCAATTTCCACAATTTACTCAGTTTCTTTTTCCTTTTCTGATGACATACTATTGCCTGGGACAGCAATTTTTATGAGCCCAAAATTCAAAATATAGCATTTTAAGAAAACCACACTAAATATTTTAAAGGAAAAATAAATAATTGTATTTCTAAAACTGCTGTATGTGTTCAAAATATCTTCAGGGATTGTAGTTAATTCACATAAAACTAGGTCAAACCTTCTAAGATCAATTTCTAATCAAATAGCTACTCTGCACTTTATAATATTTATTTTATATCTCTTTCATTAGTGTCATTCTATATTTCTCTCCTAAACAAAATTACATGACTTTTATGTTAACCATCACCATGTTGTTTTCATCTCTTATATGGATTTGTGCTGTCAGAACCAAAGCAAAAACAATACAACTTTAAAATAAATGTTACAGGAAGCTCTCATTTTAATGTTTACTGAATATACTTTGATTATTTTTATGACAAATTCTGGGAAATTGAAAAATAGAAATCTATTTCTTCATTCCCCACTTCTAGTATTAGACTCTTCAAATGTCTGCATCTACAGATGTAAACAAAGTTTTATGAACCCTACCAAATATGTCCAATATACTTCAAGTGTTTCATCAGTTTCTAGCATAAGTTTATTGTCTTATTAGAAAGCATAGAAATTGGAACCAAGACTGAGAAATGGAACTACCTGGTTTGAGTACAGCTGTCATTCACTGTGTATCGCCATCTTCTGGGACGATTGAGCACTGCAATTACTTACAGGACCACAAGCAGATCAGCTTGGGTAGCTGGCAGCAGGAATGAAGAATTAAATTAGCTTGAAAAGACTAAAATGCATTAAGTCAAATCCACATTTTAAGACTTCCATTAAATTATTAAACATTCTCTTTAATAATTTTATTTCATTGGCATTTTAAGAAGATAAAAAAGATAATTTTACCATCCATGAGAACAGTTACACTTTGCCTATTTTTCCATCAACAGAAAGGGGCAACTTGCAGAGTTTCCAGTGAATAGTAAGTATAAAAAAGTATTTGTTGAATGATGATATAAATGAACGGCAGCTGCTATACCCAGAGGTCATATTTTGACATATTTTTCTATAGCAGAAAAGTGATTTCTACAAAGCACAATTTGAATAGAATCCATTGACTAGTCAAAAATATTTTTAATTTCTACATAGTGGTCCATAAACTCATTTTGAAACAAATCCATAAAAACGAAAACTATCAGAAATACAGTATGATTTCATGAATACATTAACATAATAAATAAAATGATGCACATTTGTGAATTTATGATTAATCACAATGTCAATTTGAATTATCTTCATGCCCAAACAGACTCAAAATATTACTGACTCTCATAAATTTATGAAACTGTGACTACTATAAATTATGGTATAAAAAGAGAACGAGATGTCTGACATGTGAATTTAGATAGGGGGTGTTATTGATGTTTTGTTTTTATTTTTGAAGTAATTGAGATTAAACCCAGGGCCTCATGAATGGTAGACAAGTGTTCCACCACTAAACTACATCTCTAGTCCTAGATTATTTTTTTTAATTTGTAAGTTTAGTATTTTGAATAAGAACAAGGTCACTAGTACTTAAAGCACCACAAATTAATAACAGTGACTCCTAATACCTGGCCTTGTATAGCCACTCAAGTATTTTTTGAGTTAATTAAGTTTAATATGCGTGCTACATGTAAATACAAGTATATATATGAAAATATTCATATGCCCTTCCTACCAATGGAATATGCAAGCTTATTGAAAGCACAAAATATTTAAAGGAAAAAAGGCTTTCATTAATATGGGTCTAGGTGAAATAATAAGCTTACTTTCAAATATATAATAATGTTTTTTTCTAAAAATCTATCACTTTTCACATTCATGTAATTAAAATGAAGATTGAAGCTGTTTGATCAAAGTCATGTGTCCTGACTGAGGCCTAAGTCTGCCTATAACCCTATTTTCCTCTTTTTATCCCACAACACCACAGTATCCAGTCGCACCTCTATGCAGTGATTTAGCCTGCACCAAATTCCACAACTTCTACTTTTTAGGACACCTCATTTTATCCTGTTAGTTCCTCCCCTTTAGAAAAAAAAATATGTCCAACAAACAGCCTGAAAACTTTAGGATGGGTATTGTACCGGCACATTTTACAGCAGTAAGTCATAATGAACTACTATTTTAGAAATAAAAACTCATCTACTTTTATGCAAAGCATTGGTGGCCTACTAACAGATCATGCATTTCAAAGGGGTTTTTTCATGCACTGTAGCATTTCAACATGGCTTTGGCAACACAATGAAATGTAATCATAAAAGTAACCTTTTTATTTTCAGTATCGAGAAAAACCCATTGATTTACTGTTCAAGCATTCAGTGCTACAAGGTCAATCTTTACCACCGCAGGATTCATATAGTACAGACTTCACATCTGTTACTGCAAAATGTGATTGTTTTGGGAGACAGGGCATTTAAATGGAGGTCTTAAGGGTAAGGTCTTAATCCAACGTGATTAGTATCCTTCCAAGAAGAGGAAGAGATCCAAGGTTGCTTTTACACATAGAAAAGACCACATGAGAACACAAACAACATCCAAGGAAAGACTTCAGGAGAAACTGGACCTACAGACACCTTGAACTTGAAGCATCTAGAACTGTTAAGAAAGAGCTAGTTTCAAATCTCCAGTCTGATATTTTGTTATGGAAGCCCTAAAAATTTGTACGACCAGGGAGGTTATAATTTCAGCAGGATTCATGGGTTTTTGTTACACAAGTGATATATAGAGTTTGAGTGTGTGTGTGTGTGTGTGTGTGTGTGTGTGTGTGTGTGAGAGAGAGAGATAAAGAGAGAGAGAGAGTGTGTGTGTGGTGGTGTTAGTTGACACATTGGTTGGTTATTTTATTTCTAGCTAATCTCTAGAAAGATACAGATATTAATAGTATTTATTTTTGTGACTTAAATGTCTTTTATTTATTTTTAAAAAAATTATAATAATTCACATTAATTTGACTATATCTTGCTATAAATAAACTTTTAAAGACTTAGGAATGTTTTACAAAATTTCCATCAACTGTGAGGTATAGTACGGTCTCATGAAATGTGCCTGCTCATGATTCGCTGGTGTGTTTCTTGGCAACAGAATGGTGTCTAGTGTATCAAAAGATTAGGTAAAAGCAAAATAAGGGTTTGTGAAAATGCAATGCAAGCTCAATGTACATTGTGGAAATATGCATTTATAATTTCTTAGTTATTTAGAAGATTCAGATCAAATGCTGCCAACCTAGGTCATGCTACTAACACTAATCTCAGCCTTTTTATCACAGTGATAGAAATACAATTGAAGTTATATTTTAGTAATTTTCCCTACCTTTTCCTTGAGGTCAATGCATATTGTGATATGCACTGGAACAATGTGATAAGTTCCAGTTCTCTAAAGAAAGGTAAGACCATCTTCTCTAAACCTAAAGTCATCTCCCGCCCACTAGTATATGCAGAATCTGTACGTCCGAATGTACTCAGTAAATATTAGAGCATCTGACATGATGAAAGCGTTTAGCAACTGAGCTTCAGTTACTGAGAGAAGCCTTATGAATATAGTTTAAGTAGACTGAGAAAATTAAGCAGTTTTCAAACAAAATTAAAGTATGGCAAGGAGCTGTAGGTGGGGAGGAAGCAAGTTTTCCAGGTAAAGTGGAGTCTTGGAATTTTCATATCCTATACCTAATGTCCCATTAATTTCAGTGTTGTACAAAGCTTAAAACTGTAAATGTGGGGGCTGGAGTGGTGGCTCAGCAGTTGTGGTGCTTGCCCGGCATGCACAAGTACACGGGTTCAAACTCCAGCACCCATATACACAACTAAGTGTGAGAGCAACGAAAGCCATGTGAAAAACTCAATAAAAATTGATTCTCTCTCCTCCCCCTCTCTCACTGTCCTTCTCTCTTTAAAAAATCTGTAAACATTTACACTAGAATTGATGATTTTCTTTTTACATCTTGCTATGTTTGTTCATTCCTATATTACAACTGGTATGAAAGACATACATTGTAATTACTGCCATTGCCTGAGACAGTAAGAGGATTGGTACGATTCACAAACAGCGCCATGGCCTTCACCAAAAGGATTTTTAACTGGAACTTCAAGGAAAAACCAGTCACCTCATTCAAATGGAGCCAAATAAAGCTTCCTCTTTGGAATGAAAAAAGAAAACACAGCTGAACTGAGCAGGAAACTATAAGAATGCTGCTGTCAAGGGAAAGAGAGTAGCATTGAGTACTCAGATTAGAAAAAATGCTGCAGAACCAAACCAAAATGAAGCCATTCTTAAAGGCAAGTAGAGCACCCAGCAAGCTCTCCCTCTGACTAGAGGGAAATTTGTCTTTTGGAATTTAGAACCTAGCTTTATTGTATTCATCCAGTGGATCTTATATTCCTAGAATAAACCATAAAAGACATGCTCCAGTGTCATATTAATAGAATGATTGGCCCAAATGTCATTTAAATAGTGCTGTTCTGGCTTGAGGCACATCTCCTGTCGTGACACATTTTTACCTACGTGAAGTTCCGTAAGCCGCGAATTATCAGAGGAAGCCTTGCATGCACCAGTTTCTCCAACCTGTCTTAGAGCACTTCCCTCACCTGTTAACAGTGGCTTTTAATAGCAGCCCATTGAGAGTTCTGTGCTGCTGTTGCTTTTATTCTAACCACCCTACTAAGAAACAGTTCCATGTTCAGAAACGCCCTTGGTCAGGCTCTGCTTTGGCATTTCATCACAGCCAGGGTCCCTCCTCCCCTAGGACAGAACGGAGTTGTCACACTTCAGAAGCAAACCTCCGTGGTGTGGTTCGGTCTTTTGAAGTAGTCCTCTCCCTGAGACCTCTCTGATATACATCTATGAAGTCAGAGTCCATTTCCCTTTTGATCTGCTAACACTGGCAGGAGCTATAGCAAGTCATTCTCCAAGCTGCCCTTTATTATAGCAGACGTTTATGGTGAGTTCGTTACACTTGGTTCATGTCAAATCAGTCATATGTTCAACCAGTTTTTGATAGCTTACTGTCTGCCAAACTCCGAAGTGAGACATGTTCAAAGATTATGTATGATGCATTCAGGATTTAGAATTTATGATTTAGAATTTGGAGATACATAAACAAGTGGAAGGAGAAGAGGCTAAATCTGGAGGGACTCAAGTAACACTTTGAGGAGTGCTTGACTCTTACTTTCTGGGTCTTAAGGGATGAAAGAGATTTTTTTAAAGCTAGTTCTGGTTTTTAAGCTAATGAGGGTAGAGTGGAGTGAGAGAGAAACTGGTATCCTGAAGTGGAATTGGTTTGTAGTAATATCACTTAGAATTCACCTCAGCCGTGAGCAACAGAAATCAATAAACAGTAGCTGAAACAAGTGTGTGGTCTGGGGTCTGTAAAGTGATTCTGCTCCTTAAAGTCCTGGAACTTAGGCTCCTTATGCCTGGTTACTTTGCTTTAACTGGATGCCATTTCAGAGGTCACCTCATGGTGCAGCTAAGATGAACCTTGAAGACCAGGGAATGTTTGCATTCCAGCCAGAAGGAGCAATTCCAATTCATGCTTCCTACTTTCATAAACTCCTCTCTTCTGGGCTCCAGCAGTGGCTCGGCGGTTATGGTGCTTGCCTGGCATGCGCAAGTACACGAGTTCAAACCCCAGCACCACGTATACAACTAAGTGTCAGAGCAATGAAAGCCATGTGAAAAACTCAAAAAAAATCATTCTCTCTGTCTCTCTCTCTGTGTCTCCCTCTCTCTCTCTCTCACTGTCCTTCTCTCTTAAAAATAAATAAATAAATAAATAAATAAATAAACTCTCTTCTGATCAGATCCTCCATTCACCATGCTGATCATAATCAAGATGTTGCCATTATAAATATCTGCAGCACCTCCGTAGTCATGTTGGCACCTGCTCACTGGCCTCCACTGGCTGTCTTTCCCATGAACTCCTAATACGCTACCATTACTTCTGGTCCTCGAATCTTACAAATCGCCCTTCATTCCCTCAAATCTCCAGTAACCTCTTTACTTAGCTCAAAATTCATTATCAACTCTTGTATTAAACTTTTATCTCCAACTTGCTCACCTCTTTCTCAGCTTGTCATAGATCCTTCCAAAACTGCTGTGGATGTGGTTGGAGTGTCCTCCAAGAGTCCATGGCTTGGAAGCTTGGTTCCCAAGTTGGTAGTGTTAGGAGAAAGTGAAGCTTTTAAAAGGTGGGGCTTATTGAGAGGTCCATGGGTCATTGAGGGTGCTGCCCTTGGAAGAGATTTAGTTCTCACACCAAGAGTCAGTTATCAAAGGTGGTTCCTGACACCACCACCCTGCTCTCTGACTTCCTGTTTGGCCATGTGATGTTTCACCCACATGTACCCCTATCTGTGACACCATCTGTTGTTAGGCTTGAATCGGAAGCTATACCAGTGGGGCGAGCATATCATGACTTTGAACTTCCAAAACTGTGAGCTAAATAAACCTCTTTTCTTTGTACACAACTTGCCTCAAGTACTTCAGGATAATGATGAAAAATTGATCAGTACACGTGGTTAAATTCAACTTTCTGTCTTCTTTCCTGCCTGCACCTATATTGCTGAATATTCTCGGAGAAAAACAGCTGCATAAACTATTCTCACTTTCAAAAAATAACAAGCTGTAAGCAGACCCTTACGAAGCCCAGCAGTTGCTATGGTAATTCATTATTCCACTTTTTCTTCCAAACTCCTGGAGGCCTATTTTATGCTATTTCCTGTGTCTCAAAATCTGTAATACTTCCTCTCTATCCTCTTAGCTGATGAAGTGGGATTCCCATGTACCTACACCTGTAGCTAAGTACTCTACTTTCCTGAAGGCTCCATCTCCTGCCCAAGGCTGGTCCTTCCTCTAATTGACTAGACCCCCATTTTCTTTCTACCTATACAGCAACTCTGCCCTCTCTCTCCTATGTTACCAGCTTTTCCTTCTTCCCTGGTTCATTCCTAGAATTTTCTTGACTCCTATTTCCCCATGAGCTGCCAACCCTACTTCCCCGCTATTCTATATGAAAACCCTGTCTCCCTACTGCTCTTCAGAGTAGGCATAATTTTATATTGACAATGGCTTTTTGCTCTGTCTAGAATTCTGTCTCCAAGTATCATCCAACCTAAACGTCCTCGCCTTCTTCAAGACTGCTTCATCACGTTCTCAGTGAAGCCTAGGCACATTTCTCTATTTCATATTCTCATAACTCCACTGTACTTCTACCTCCCATAGCTTTTTATTTTCCTAACCTGATCAAAACTTTTTCCATAGCATTCCTTATCTTCCAAGACAAATTAGATTTTATTTATTTATTGTGATGAGGTTATGATTATGTGTCCCAACTAAAATGACAGAGGCTTCTTTTTCTTTCTTTCTTTTTCTTTTTCTTTTCATATCCTTTTGTGAGAAATAGAAAGTCTGATGGTCTGTTTTCAGAATATAGATTTAATTGGATCCAATTGTAGCCATTTTAATTATAGCTCTACCCTTTGCCTGTCCCAATTTTAAAATTAGATAATCACGTAGATTGTACCCCTGAGCTCCTCCAATCAGGGTGAAGGGCAGTGCTGTGTTGGGATGTAAGCAGGTGGACACCCACCCAGACACACTTGCTAGCCAGGTTCTGTAGCACACCCTTCTGTCAGAAGTAAAGTTTCCCTTGCCCACCCACTTCTACCTCAGTATTTCTACCACATAAATAGTGTCGGGAACATATTTGGAACTCAATAAGTGTTTGTTAACGCATTGAATTCACTTTCAATTTCCTAGTATTCAGATTGAATAATGTGCTTATATAATCCAACTGTTGATTTCAAATGACAGAAGTGTGACTTCAGTTAACTCAAACAAGACTGATTTATTCTATTATGGTTTTATATTGGCTTGGCTTGGTTCATGTAATGCACTCCAGGATTTGCATTAGTTTTGGCCTTAGTTGAATCCAGGTCCTCAAACAAGGCTAATAGGATTTGGTCTTTATTCTCTGGCTCTGCTCTTGTCGCTCTGGGCTTCATATCTATGGGAATATCCCCACTCAGGGGAGATGTGAGCACAATAGTTCTAGGTTTATGTGACCTGTAGATTACAATGATACCCAAGAGCACATGGTTCAATTAATGAATCAGGTACACTCTGATGGAGTGGAGAAGCATGACTCTTTAGACCAAGGTCTAGATCATAAGATCTTCCTTAAGAGCCTGGGTAGGGGTGAGGCACAACTGGAGTACACACAGTGGCATCTATTCCTTAGGAAGGTCAAGAGTGATTCTCCTTTTTTTTCCCCCAAGCCTATGTGAATAATACAAATTTCCAATAGGCAACATAACCCACCAAAACATTTACAAAAGTTTTTAAACCAAAAATAAAAATAAACTAAAAGTAAACATAATTTTAAAATAAACTTTCTTGCAGTTTTAGGAACAAAAAATGCTAAGCAAGAACACATATTGAGCAAATGAATACTTTTTAGAAAGTTTTGCAGAAGTTTAGTTGTATTTGAAGAGATGTTTAAGGAAAATTGACAACTGATATCTCTTCAAAATCAATCCTTTCTTAAGTCTACAATGTCATAGTAAAATAAAGAAGTCTTAATTTCTTCTTTTAAAGCCTGAATTTTCTTTTTTTTTTTAAGTATCTGTTGTTGGGCACTGTGTTTTTGTGGTGCTGGGTATCAGCACCATCAGCCCTGGGTAATCCAGGGCTACAGATGCCAGGCAACTGCTCTACCACTGAGTCACATCCCAACTTGAATTTTCTTAACAAGACATATGTGAAATAGTGTCCTCTCTAAATCATTGAGCACACAGATTAATGCTCTATCAACCAAATTCAAAAAGAAGAGAATACTAATTAAGCCTCTCCACAAGATGGGGTTGGCATTTTTAACTATAGGAATGAAAATGAGAGGTATGTGATATTTCCACATTCTAAAAAAATTATCAATCCACCAAATTACTGAGCTTTTTAGATCTCTTGTCCCTAATATGTGATGGCTTGGAAAACTATCTATAGCACATAGAGTTTGTATAAAAATTAACTCTAAAGATGAGACAGAAGACTCCCCTAGAACCCACATGTTTTTTACTATTTTTACTATATTCATCTCTTCAACAAAATATGTACTTATCCTCTTCTGACATAAAGATAATCTTTGGTTCAATGGAAAAACATGAAAATTGTTACATTATAGGTTCAAAACTATTTCATTCAAATTCATGAATTTGATACAACTAATTTCAATATAGATTTAAAGTCGTTTTTTGTTGTTAAAGCTACACTGCATGGAATGTTTCATACTATTTCTTCCACTTAAACTGCTCTTTAGAAATTTTTACTTTGAAATTAACATATTGAAGTAATGTAAATTTTAATGATTTCAAATTTTTAAAATTTAATACGAATAATTGTGAAAATTAATCTGTACCACTAACATACTTTTACTTCAAAGAACCTATTCTGTGAGCATTTCATAAATGTGGGCTACAACTGAGGAACTAGAGGCACTTAAGTTATAAAGCACAAGATTAGACCAAATAAAGACATTCCTTTAGGAACTTTGGAATGTTGTCACACGAGGGAACAATTTCCGGATTTTATTTGCTAAGAAATTCTTCTCTTTTACTTTTATTTTTGTTCTTTGTTTTCATTTGTTTATGAACCTCTGTTTCTCAGTATAAACTTTGGGGAAGTGACTTCAGTTTATAACAGCAACATTTTCACCCAGTATGGTTAGTAAAATCACACTGCAACATCAGGAAGGAAGGAATCCTGAGGCCGTCATTGCTGCCACTAGCCACTCAAAGACTGTTCTCATACAATACTTGATTTTGATGTGGAGAACCACTTAACTATTCCTGTCATTTTGAACTCTTGATCCTCTTCCACTTTTGGTTTTTTCTTCACTTGTGTACCCTTGGATATAGTACCACCAGGTATGTGGTATGAGGTAATGAGTAACACAAGAGAGTTTGAGTCTCCGTTGAAGCACTTACTGCCAATGAGGTTTTAGACACTGTCTAACCTCTTTAAATCTCAGATTTCTAAGGTAACTTAGAAAGAAAATTAGGACCGGTAGATCTGTTAGCAGTTGCCACAACAAAATAGGTTTATTGGAGTTATCCTTAAAAAATACCATGGATGGGTGACTTAAATAACACAAAGTTATGTTCTCATAGATCTGAAGGCTAGAAGCCCAAGACTGAAGTAACAGCAGACTTCTTTCCTGCCTAGGCCTCTGCTTTTGATTTGTAGACAGCCACCTTCTCCCTTTGTCTTCACATGGCCATCTGTCTATGTATGGTCTATCCCCTAATTTAATTTTCTTATGAGTCCTGTTGGTTAGGATCCACCCAGATGTCCTCATTTAACCCTGATAACTTCTCTAAAATCCCTATCTCCAAATATAGTCACATTCTGAGTTGTTGGAGGAGGCTGGGATTCCAAAATCTGGTTTGGTTAGGTACACAGTTTATCCCTCAGCAAATCTCTACCTTGAGTTGCCATGTAGATTAAATAAAAGAATATTTGTACAAGATTTGGCACAAAATCTGGAATGCAGAAAGACGATATTAAAGGTTAGTTATGTTTTATTTCTATTGATATGGACTATCTCCATTTGAAATGTAATATTCTGAGATTTTTTAAGTGAACTTCAGTATCTGTGAAAATAAAATAATATGCACTACAGGAAAAATATGAGAAGTGATATAATTTTGGACATAAAGAGAAACTATTGAGGGAAAAACTATAATAATCTTACCAAATGTGTCAAGCCTTAAGTCATGGTAAAAATTACAATTGACATTTTGACTGCAGTAATTTTTTTTGAAAGACAGGGGACAGTTTTTCATATGACTTTTTTCCTACAACACTTCGTTGTGTATGTGGTGCTGAGGTTTGAACTTGCGTACTTGCGCATGCCAGGCAGGCGACATAACCGCTGACCCACCACCACAGCCCCAACTGTAGTAGTTCTTAAAAGTATTTGAAAAGGTACAGTTTCTTTAGAGAGTTGAAAGTATGTTGTATTTACATAGGTCATCTTGCATAGGTATCACATTAGATTTATATGCTCATATTTGGTGTAGATTCTTCCAGCTATCAACTTCTATTATAATCAATAAAAGTATCAAAGAAGATGCATAGATTAAATTAACTGGAAATCAGAATCTTTGTAACGCATACAATGGACTGAGTGAAAGTTAAAAGCCAGCTTAAATGTCATTTTAAGTGGCAAAGTGTAAATATCAACTAATGATGAGGAATTTTTTAAATTATAAAAAGAAAGTTGAAGCAGATCCAGGAGCAAGAGATGAACTGTGAATGAGTAAGAACTGAAGATGTCAAACTTTTAGCTTAAAGGTGTATATGATTTGTCATTTTCCTTATTAATGGGGTACATCATGGTTTCAGTTTTGACAGCATCCAAAACTTTTATGTTTTCATGACTTCTAGTTTCACAGCTGGTGACTAAGATGGATATTTAGCCGTAAAGACAAATAGCAAGTCAACTAAGAACAAAGAAGCTGAAGATTTTGTTAATACCAACAATAGTTATTAACCAGATTCATTAATTTTAGAAGTATATTTGAACAATTACCATGCCTATGCTCAGTTGAAGAATGACAGATCCTATACTAAAATAATTTATATTTAAAATAATTACATACTGTGATTAATTAAACATGTAGGGTAAGGCTAGTATGCACTGGCCAAATTACACTGGGCTCACGAAAAATTCTATTTTCCCTTTCCACATCTATATCATCCCCCCACCTCCGGATAGCATGATCCAGCAGGCCCAGTGATGGGCTGCTAAAAGCTGAACAACCACTTCTTGCACAGAGATCCTGATTTTCATAGATGCTGATTTCTGTGGTGTAGTCATGATTTCCAGCTACCAATGTGATGTCAACTGACTCATGAAAACGGCTGACAGTCTCCTTAGCTATTCTGCCAAAGAAAGGCAAAATTAGACTTTTTCCCATTTCTCTAGCAGAATGGATAGAGGAATTGATTCTGATAGTGAAGATAGTAGAGATAAACTAAGTAGTGATTCCCTGGTCTCTGCAGGATGCCAAAAGATAGCAGCTAACAAGGAAAGAGTTGGAGAGAATTCCTTTTCTTTTTATTATTTCAACATAGTCTTACATAATGAAGGGATTCATTGCTACACATTCAAACATGCATATGTAATGACAAAGTAACTTAAATTCAATCTTGTCCAAGTTCTCCCCCCTTTGCCCATTCCCCAATCTGTTGTCTTCTCTGTAATTTCCTCCTGATACAGATGTAAAAAACTGTATACATATATATTAATTTTTTAAATTTCTGTATTTAACCTGCCTGAGTATTATTTGGCTTCTCATGGGAGTCAAGGGTACCCTACAGTATTGATGATTTTCCTTTTCCCTTCCTCTCCTCCCTCTCTCTCTCTTCTCTTCCTTCCTTCATAGCCATAGTTCCCCAAGATTATGTGTTACACTGTATTTGGTGGGTATGTTAATAAAACTTGACTAACTTTAATCCTATCATAGATTTTACTCTAGCTTCCACATAAAAGAGAAAACATTCAACCCTTAAGTATCTCTGTGTTTGTCTTATTTAACTCAGCATAGTTTTTTCCCCATTTCCATCCATTTACCTGCAAAAGCCATGATATTATTCTAATAGCTCCATTTACCTGCAAAAGCCATTATATTATTCTAATAGCTGAGTAGAACTCCATTGTATATATAAACCACAGTTTTGGGATTCATTCTTCTGGTGAAGGTCATCTGGTTTGATTCCATAATTTAGCTATTGTAAAATGAGCTGCTATAAGCAGTGATACAGCTGTGTCACTGTAATATGCAGATTCTAGCTCTTCTGGAAAAATACCCAGAAGTGGGATATCTGGATAATACAGTGGCTCCATTGCTGATTTTTTCAATAGTCTCCATACTGCTTCCCAGAGTGGCTATATAAGTCTGCAGCCCACTAATAGAGTGTTGTTCTCCCCACAACTCCTCCAACATCTGTTATTGTTTATATTCTTCCACTTTGCCATTCTGACTGGAGTGAGGTAGAAATTTAGTGCAGCTTTGTTTTGCATTTCTCTGACTGCTAGTGATGTAGAACATATTCTCATGTAACTTTTTGGCTTTTTGAATTTCCTCTGTTGAGAAGTTTCCGTTTAGTTCCAAACCCATTTATTGAATGGAGTGTCTGTGTTTTTGGTATTAAACTTTTTGAGTTCTTTGTATATTCTGAATATCACTCCCTGTGGGAGGAGTAGCAGGACATGATTTTCCCCATTCCCTAGGTTCTCTCTTGACACTCTTGACTAATTCCTTAGCTTTGCAGAAGGTTTTTAAATTAATGGCATCTCACTTATTGATTGTTGGCTTTAATTATTGTGCTACGGGAGTTTTGTTAAGGAAGAAGGTCCTATGCCAATATGGTGGACTGTTGATCCAATTTTTTCTTCTAATGATTTTATGGTTGCTGATTTAATTCCTACTTTTATGATTCATTTTTATTTGATTTTTGGACAGAGTGAGAGATAAGGGTCTAATTCAAATTTCTGAATATGGTTGTCCAATTTGTCCAGCACCATTTATTAGACAGGCTATCCTTCCTCCAAGCTATATTTATGCCCCTTTTGTTGAATATCAGGTGGTTGAAGGTTTGCTGGATTGTCTTTGTGACTTTTATTCTATTCCATTGGTCTTTGTTCCTATTTTGATACCAATACCATGCTCTTTCTGTTACTACAGCTCTGTAGTGTAATTTCAGGTCAGGTATTGCAATACCTACTGTTTTGTTGTTGTTGTTTTTTAACTTAATAATGTTTGGGCTATTCTGGGTTTCTTATTGTTCCAAATGAACTTGAGAATTGATTTTTCTATATCTGTGAAGAATGACTTCAGTATTTCAATGGGGATTGCATTGAATCTGTACAGAGCTTTTGGCAGAATGGCCATTTTAATTATATTGATTCTGCCTAACCAAGAACATGGAATGCCTGTCTATCTTCTCAGGTCTTCTTCAGTTTCTTTTCTCAGTGTTTCATAATTTTCCTTGTAGAGGTCTTTTATTTACCTTGTTAGATTAATTCCCAAGCATTTTATTCTTTTTAAGGTTAATGTTAATGAGACGAATTTCCTGATTTCTTCTTCAGCCAAATTACTGTTGGAGTATAGGAAAGCTATTGATTTTTGGGTGTTGATCTTGTTTCATGCCACTTTTCTAAATCCATTTATAAGCTCTAGAAGTCTTCTGATGGAGTTTTTGAGTCTTCTAGATATAGGATCATATCATTGGCAAATAGAGATAGTTTAACTTCCTCTTTTCCTGTTCATATCCCTTTGATTTCCTTCTCTAGTTTTATTGGTCTGGTTATGATTTTAAGGACTATATTGAATATTAGTGGTGAGAGTGGGCAGACTTGTCTTATTCCCGAGTTTAGTGGGAATGCTTTCAGTTTTTTTTCCATTTAGTATAATGTTGGATATGGATTTGTCATAAATGGCCCTTATAAAGTTAAGATAAGTTCCTTTGATCCCTATTTTCTCAAGAGCTTTGGACATGTATGGGTGTTGGATTTTATCAAAGGCCTTGTATGCATCCATTGAGATGCTCATATGGGTTTTGTCTTTAATTCTGTTTAAATTGAGTCACATTTGTTGATTTGCATATGTTGAAACAGCCCTGCATTCCTGAAATGAAGCTCACTTGATCATGATGTATTATCTTTTTGATGTGTTTTTGGATGTGGTTTGCTAGAATTTTATTAAGGATTTTTTGCATGTGTGTTCATCAGGGAAAGTGGTCTGTAATTTTATTCTCTTGATTATCTTTGTTGGATTTTGTTATCAGAGTTATGGTTGCCTCATAAAAAGCGTTAGGGAGTTTTCTCTCTCTTTCTATTTCATGGAATAGATTAATAAGGAGAGGAATTAGTGCTTCTATAAAGGTCTATTAGAACTCAGATGAGAATCTATCAGGTACCAGGCTTTTCTCTTCTGGAAGGATTTTGATTGGTGCTTAACTTCACTACCTGATGTTAGTTTGTTTAGGTTTTCAATATTCTTCTTTGTCAATTTAGGAGTGTTGTATGTGACTGGGAATTTGTCCATGTCCTCCAGATTGTCCAGTAGTATAGTTTGTCAAAATAGGATCTGAAAACCTCTGGATTTCAAATGGCTCTGTTGTTATCTCTCCATTTCTGATTTTGTTGACTTGCTTAATTTCATTCTTCCTTTTAGTGAGGTTGGCAAGGAGTCCATCAATTTTATTTTATTTTTCAAAGAAACAACTATTTCCTTGATTCCTTGTATTTTTTTAAATTCTAAATCTCATTGTTTTAGCTCTGATCTAGATTATTTCCTATCTTCTACTGGCTTTGGGATTGGATTTTTCTTATTTACCTAGGGATTTGAGGTGGAGGACAAGGTTATTTATCTGCTAGCTATTTTTGATGAAGGCACTCAGTACTATAAATTCGCTTTTTAAGAATGATTTAAAAAAAAAAAGATTTCATACTGTCCCAGAGATTTCAAAATGTTGTGTCTTAACTCTCACTAATTTCCAAAAATTTCTTGATTACTGCTCTCATAGCCTCTTTTATCCATTTTTCATTTAACAGGGTATTATTCAATCTCCATGTATTTATGTACTTTCTGTTATTTTTCTTGCTGTAAATTTCTAGGATCATACCATTGTGATAGGATACATGGGATAATATCAACTTTTTTGTATTTTCTAAGATTTTTTGTGAGCTAGGCTATGATTCATTTTGGAGAAGGATCCATGTGCTGATGAGAATAAGGTAAACTTGGCCACTTTGGGATGATAATCTATAGATGTTTAAGTCCATTTGATTCACAGAGTAGTTCAGGCTGGAGATATCTTTACTGATTTTTTGCTTTGATGATCAAGCTATGGTTAGTCATAAAGGTGTATTAAGGTCCCCCATTTTTATTGTTTTGAGGTCAACATGTGGTTTTATGTCACAGAGTATTTTTTCCATGTATTTGGAGCATTGGAGTTTGGGGAACAGATGTTTACTATAGTTATACCTTCTTGATATAATATTCCCTTTACTGAGATGTAGTACTCTTCTTATCTCTTCTAACCTATTTTTGTTTGAAATCTACTTTGTAGAATGTAAATATCACAACACTGGCTTGCTTTCTTGGGCCATCGGCTGACAGGGGTTTTTCCAACCTTTCACCATCAATCTGTAGCTATCTTTGGCTTTGAGGTGTGTTTCTTGCAAGCAGCATATTGTTGGATTTCATTTTTTTGTCCAATCTGTTAATCTGTATCTTTTGATTGGAGCATTGAAACCATTCACATTCAGTGATAGAACAGATATGTGACTACGATTTGCTGTCATTTTGATTTTTGGTGTATTTTGTGCTGTCTTGGTTATTTTTAGTAGAGTATAACTTCATTGAGTTTCCTCTATTTGTGTACTTTGGGACTCATTTGCTTGTTCCTCTATTTGGAGTTTATCTTTGAGAATTCTTTGTAGTTCAGTTTTCTGTGAAAGAATGCAGCCAGTTTGTTCTTATAATGAAATGTTTTTTTTTAATTTTCCCTTTGAATTTGTAGCTGAGTTTTGCTGAATATAGTAACTTGGTTATAGTTGTGTTCTTTCAAGGATTGGACTATTTCATTTCAGGATCTTCTTGCTTTTAGAGTCTGAGCTGAGAAATCAGATTTAGTCCTTAGTGGTCTGCCTCTGAATGTGATTTGTTGTTTCTCTATTTCAGCTTTTAATATTCTTTCCTAGGGGCTGGAGTGGTAGACTGGCATGTGTGAGGACCCAGGTTCAAACCCCAGCACCAAGAACACAATAAAGTGTCAGAGCAACGAAATCCACATTAAAAACTAAATAAAATTGATTCTGATATTTC
>PVKS010023757.1:0-31894 GCA_004027875.1 Aplodontia rufa | reverse complement strand
CCTGGTGGGGAGATACATCCCCTTTCTAGGTACCCACAGTCATTTTGGATAGGTCTGTGCCAACAGTTACAAAGGTGTTTGAATGGTATATCCTCTGTTTGCCCTGAATCCTGTCACTTAGTACATGTTCTGTAGAATGTGAGGCTTTTCAAAGACACCTCACACATTATAGCCGAAATACCTACATGTGGCTGTGTCTATTGCCTCTGAATTTATATTATACTATCTTTTATTCCCTGTGCAGTAATGATTAATTTCAGACAAATAATTTTTTGACAAGGACATTTGGAAAATGTTTCATTCTTCACATGAATGGAATGAAGTTTCTGTTCTGAGTTCTTATTTGAGTACAGACCAATGTTCTATTAACTTGATGACAAGCATATAGGTACAATATGTGCTGCCAAAAATAAGGAAATCATTTAGCTGCAGAATGCAATTCTTTCTAGACCTATAGCTGCTGTCTTGCCTAATCTGGAATGCACAATAGTAGATAGCTGCATCTCAACACGGTTGTTTTGTTGTTGTTGTTGCTTGTTTTTTATTACTGAGGATTGAACCCAGAGGCACTTTACCCCTCCAGTCATGTTTAGTTTTTATTTTGAGATAGGATCTTGCTAAATTGCTGACATTGGCCTGAACTTGTGATCCTCCTCCTCAGCATCCTGAGTAGCTTCCCAGAAAAAAAGGTTATGTGTTTAGAGGGCATCAGGAACATCCTGCTGCTTCATTTATCTCTGCCAAAGAATCTAAAATTCCCATTCAGAAATCTACAAGGTGAATTCTTTTCATTTGCCTTCTTATAAAAGTTTAGGGAAACTTCTATTACATGGACTCACCAGAAAATGAAATACTATGATAATTTTTAAGATAACATTGTTTAAAATAATTACCACCCAATTTCAAATTTTATGTACCACTGACCCTTCCTTGCTCTCCTAGGCTTGTTATGAACATGTGCATTGGAGTCACAGGTATAGATGGTGTAGGGTTGGGGATAGGGACTGAGGGAGGGAAAGTCCTGTGGCTGCCATGCAGTTTTGACTGTGTCCCTCAAAGTTCATGTGCTAGAAACTTAACCCCGACGCAGCAGTGTTGACAGGTGGGACATTTAAGAAAAGATTAGGTCACCATCATCTGGGGACTTGGTTAGTTAACACTGGAATGGGTTCCTGAACAAAGGATGGGCCTGACTCCCTCCACCCCTCATATGTGCTTTCTTGTTCTTCTGCCTTCCACTGTGGGATGAAGGTCCTCACTAGATGCCAGCTCCTTGTTCTTAGACTTCACAGCCTCTAGAGTTTTATAATCAATCTCTGTTCTTTGTGAATTACTCAGTCTGTGGTATTCTGTTATAGCAGCACAAAACAGACCAGTAAGACACATGCCACCGCTCCCCATGGACACCACCCTGGCAGCGATTCTTGGGCAGTTTCTTGCTGACTCTCTTTTCTCTATAACTTGCTGACCCCTGGGTTTACTATAACCCTCTGCCACTACATCCTTCCACAGTTCCCATCCTCCCTTCATTTAGCAAATGAATATTTTTCAAATGTTCATTATACACCAGAAAGTTAGTGTATTTCCCCGCTGCCCTGTAAGAAATATGTTTCTGCTTTTCCCGATAACTGTCCCTTTGCAACCTAGGTTGAACTACACCTCGAGTAGAGAGATTGGTTAAGAAAATTCACTTTCACTGTCTTGGATGTTGTGACTGAGCATGCAGATAGTGACACTTCATGGGGAAAGAATGCTAAACTGGTAAAAGGAAATGCCCTTCAGACAAAGCTAGTGTGCTTTTTTGTTCATGGCTAGAGAAGGCCCAAGCTTATTTAGAAATAAACACAGCAGCAGCAACGGTCATATAGCAAAGGAACTGTCAACTGACCCTGCATGATACTAACTTCCTCCAGATATTACTTTGAAAATAAGCCTTAATAAAATTATTAATAACATACGGACACCATATTTTGCAGGTCTGTCCATGTAGCCATGTTGTGTTATCACAATATTCATTGTAGATGTAGCTATTTTCAGGTCCTGAAAAAGAGGAGCTGTCCACTTTGGGAGGGATAAAGGGTTGCTCAAAATGAATTTCAGTGACTCAAGAGACAAACCAAATGAGAATGTTTGTTAGAGTCTGGTTATAATTCTTTTTTTTTTTTTTTTAGGATGTTCTAATGAAAGTTACGAAACATATTGATTCAATATAACATCTGGCTAAAATGAATCTAACATTCTACTCCTCACAGTCTTCAAATTTCCGGTCAGCAGGAAAGGAATGAGACATATACCTTCAATGACTTAGTTGTTCTACATATACATTTTTCAAGTTTCTGCTTAAAACAAGGATTGTTAAGAATGGAAGGATACAAAATCTTAAGGTGTGGGTGGGACCATAAAGGAAATTCTTTTCATTCACAACACTTATCTGATGGTATACTTTGAAAACTGGCCACACTTCTATTTTTGTCAATAAAAGATGTGTCTTTCTTAAAAATATATGTGAGTTTAGAATGGAACTAAAGAGAATGAAAATAAATGCCATAACTTAGGAGAACACTGATCCTAGGTGATTAGGATTAATTAAATTTTTATCTTGAAATCTGTTGTGCCACATACTTAAAAAATTGATTCTCTTTAGTGAACTAGTTAACTAATTTTTTTTAAAAAAGATAATGTATTAAGATTTTAGCCATTTTTCTATTACTATTTCTTAAAATAAGAAAACTCAATAACAAACATTTGTTTTTCTTTCATAAAAAGAATAATAGACTCTTAAAATGAGAAAAATAGCACAAGTATCATGGTAAGTGTAGTTTCTTTCTTAATTACATAGATCTTAAGTGATATGATTTATGTTACATAGAAAGAATGCAGTTTTCTTTATGTAAACACCCATTTTTTTCCTAGAGGTATAAGCAGAAGTTATACTGAAAGTATTTAACAATAGGTAGGATAAAGGCAGTAACCAATCAGAAGATATCTGCTACCCATCCCTGCCACAGTGCTATTGGGGCTCACCTGGAGAACATAACTAGATGCATGAATTACAATATATAATGTAACCATGGGTAAGATGAGGTGCATTAAATTTAATTCAAAAATTTTACACTAAATATTATTGACCTTTTAAAAAGGTCAGCCTAAAGTTTACATTGTTTGTTTTCATTTCAAATAACCCTCTTAGGAAGGTATCAAGTTTTTGCTGCTTATAAGATTTAGGTACAAAAAGGATATATAGATGAATGAAAACATTTTTCAATATTTCTTTCGCTTGAAACCTTAAAAAATAAAACATCTGGAATTAATTTTGCATCTCTTGAAATACTGCTGGCTGAAATCAGTCTCAGAGAAGATGTGGATGACTGTTTAGACAGAGACTTTATTTGGACTGAAAAATACCTCTAAAGCATCAAATCAGTTTTCAGAATCAATTCTGCGTAGCCATAAAGGATGGTCTAAAGGTATTTCACATACTTCCTTTTTAACTTTCCCATGTTTTAGAGCACCCAAGAGCACAGATGTCAGTTTATGACACTTTTTTCTGCTGTTCCAAGGATAATCATAAAGAAAGCTTCACAGAAAAGCCTTAATGATCTTTTCAATGAATTAGGGTTTTCCTTTGGAAATAACTAAGTGTTTTAAAGTACAGCTCATCAGAGCTGGCTGGTTCCGGGGTGCTCCACCTTACAGCTTGAAGTGATAAAATGTTTGGCTGTGTGTCAGAAATGCAGGAAATTTCTCCCTGGCCCTTCCTATCATGACTCTTTATGATGAGGATAAAAAAATTCACTTGTTCCATAGTAAAATGCCAATCATCTTTCCTAATCTTGCTGAGTAACTCACACTAAACGAAATATTCTGCCAAAATAAACAAAAATTCTGGGGATATGACAACTGAAAAGAAGAAATGAAAAGAAAAATGACATCATTGAGTCACATGAAAGATTGAACATGACTGCCAAAAGGGTCAGAGATAAGCCATTCTTCCTAGGAAACCATTCACAACAAAGAATGAGGATTGTTCTAGAAGATGATGAAAGAGCAATTCTATTACACTCTTCCACACATGTGGTGCAGCAGATATGTCTTTCCTACATAATACTGATTGGATTTAAGAAAGACAAAATCAAAGAGACCTTAGAGAGTGTTATAATTCAATACATGGCACTAAGAAAATAGGTTATTTAGAAAAAACACAAGTCCAGTAAATGTAATAACTTTCTATATACTACAGTAAAATAAAATCCATATAACTTAGAGTTTAATTATTGCAAAACCAAATCATTTGTAAAACTACAAAAGGGATGGAAATATTTATTGCTCTCTGAAGAAGGAAAGGCTTTCTAAAATATACAACTGAACACATGACAACAGAAATAATAATTTAATTGAGCAAATTTCAAGACTTGCATTCTTCAAAAATTTCCATAAACACAATTAATTTACAACAAATGTGGAAAAAATGGTCTAGATGGTATCACAAAGGATAAAGTTCCTTAATCTATAAAGTCTTTAAATCATTCAATAAAAAACACTAAATATCCAATAAACAAAGAACTGCAATAAAGGTCATTAAATGAAAAACACAAATAACTGTCTCATAGACAAATGAAGAAAGTACTGATTTATCAGCAGCTGGATAAATGGAAATGAAAGTAACCATTTTAAACTACCACATTACTGAACGTTTTGGTGATGGAAATACATAATGTTGACAAGGAGGGGATTATAGGAAGATAAACTCATAAATTGCAAGCAAGATGGAAAAGTGGTACAGACTTTCTGGAAAGAAGTTTGACCATGCATATTAGGAAGGCTTAAAAATGTTAAAAACCTAAACTAGATATCTGTTTTAAGGAAACAATCAGAAATGTGCACACTGATTTATGATGAGTTCACTATAACATCACTTAAATCAAAAACAAGTAGAAATAACTTGAATGCCTACAAAGTAGAAAATGATTAAATAGATGATAATGTATTTAGATTATGTAATAAATAGCAATTAAAATGGTGTTTATGAAGAATATTTAATGACATGAAATATGCTTATGCCATATTTTGACTAAGTGAAATTGAAAGATATATAATTGCATATATAGTAAGTTAATTTTATAATGAGAACATGCTTAGAAAATAGATAAATGAAACATTCTAAAGTTTTAGATCAACAGATTACTGGAACAGAATTCAGTACCCAGAAAGAACCTCACACATCAATAATCTACTGATTCTGGAAAACTAAAAACATACTTTGGAGAAAGGATAGCCTCTTCAATAAATGGTGCAGGAAAAGCTGGATATCCATATGCAGAAGATTGACACTTGACCGTTAGTTCTCACCCAGTACAAAAATCAACTCAAAATTGATCAAAAATCCAACTATAAGATCAGAAACTATGAAAACACTAGAAGGAAATGTAGAAGAAATATGTTGAGACATCAACACAGGCAACAATTTTCTAGATAAGACCCCAAAAGCACTGGGAACAAAAACAGACTGATGGGATTTATCACACTGAGAAGCTTCTATACAGCAAAGAAGGACCACAACAGAGTGAAGAGACAACCTATGGAATATAAAAAGATATATGGCAAATGATTCATCTGACAAAGGATTAATAGCCAAACTTTAAAAGGAACTTTAAAAACTTCATAGTGAAAAACTAATAATCTGATTTAATATGGGCAAAGGATACAAATACCTTTTAATAGAGGAAATTCAAATGGCCGATGGATTTGTGAAAAAGATACTCAACTTCTTTAGCTATCAATGAAACATGAATCAAAACCACAATGAGATATTGTTTCACCCCAGTTAGGATGGCTGTTGTTACAAAGACAAAAAATAACACATGTTGGTGAGGATGTGAAGGAAAGGAGAATTATATACTTAAACACTGTTGGGGGTAATTCACATTAATATATCCACCAATGCAAACGGAATGGAGGCTCCTCAAATAACAAAAAGCAAAACTACCGTACGGTCCAGCTATCCCAGTTCTAGGAATATATCCAAAGAAAATACCAGTATATCAAAGAGACACTCACATGTCCATGCTTACTGCAGCAACTCACGATAGCTAGCACATGGAAGTAATCTAGAGACACTTCAATGGCTGAGTGGATAAATAAAATGTGGTGCATATATACACAATAGAATATTATTCAGCCATAAAAAGAATGGTATCCTATCATTTGTAGCAAAATGGATGAAACCGGAGGACATCAGGTTAAGAGAAGTAAGTCCAACACACAAATACTGCATACTCTTTTCTCACATATAGATGTCTTAAAAAGTCAATCTGAATGTGTAATATAATTACTAGAGTTTGGGAGGGCAGAGGGGAACAGTAGTACTACAACACATACAAAGTACTATAATGCAGAGAGAAGTAATGAGCTCCAAGGTTCTACAGTATAGTGGGATGATCATAGTTCATAATAACTTATTACAGATAAAAGAGAGGAGCTCAAAAGCTCCAAGCTTTTGAGAAGATGCAAATATAACAGTGACCTTAATTTGACCAGTATATACTGTATACTTGTATTGAAATATCACACTGTACCTCATAATATTGTACTATTATTATTTGCTAATTAAAATTTATTAAAATGTTTAAGGAGATGGAAATTTTAACACTCTTGTTTGATCATAATACTGTTATACATGTATCAAATTATCACACTGGACTCCATAAATACGTACCAATAAAATATATTTTGAGAAAAGTAAAAACACTTTAAAAATTTAACAGAACATATATTAGTTTATTTTAGGCCTTATAGATTATGACTAACTTTGTTAATATATTTTCCATCATTTTTATATTCCAAACCTTTAAATATTAGATAGGAAAAAAGAAAAATCTAAAAAACAAAGAAAAAAAGAAAAGAAAAAGACAAAACCCAGGCCTGGGCATTGAACTTTAATTCCCTATCTTGTATTGAAATTTGAAATACATCTGTTATGGTTTGGGTTTGTAAAGACCTCCAAAAAGCTCATGTGTTAGGCAATGCAGGAATGTTCAGAGGTGAAATGATTAGCCAATGAGAGCTGCAACCTCAACTGTCGATTAATCCATTTGACAGATTAATACTCTGAATGGACTATTGAGTGGTAATTATAGGCAGGTGGGGCATGGCTAGAGGAAGTAGGTCACAGGGCACATAGTCTGGACTACATGTGCCTGTGGCCCCTTCCTCTCTGCCTCCTGGCTGCCATAAGCTGAGCATCTTTACTCTGCCATACTTCTGCCATGATGTTCTGCTTCATGTTAAGCCTAGAGCAACAATGTCAGCCAACCATGGACCAAACCTCTAAAATCTTGATCCCTAAATAAACATTCCCTCCTCTAGGTTTTTCTTGACGGATATTTAGGTCACAGCAACACAAAGCAGACTAATGACATCAAAATAGTTTCCTGGCAATCATAATAATGTAATGCTTGCAATTATTATTTGTTAATAATTTCACAATGAGTATATTTTTCTGCCAATTGAAACCATAGAAACAACTTGCCTTATCAGGATTAATTCTCAGTCCTATTTTATCCAAAACCATTTTCTGTCACTACAAAGAATCCTCCTTCTGGGCTAGGGATAGTAGATACTATGTTTATCACAGGGGACACCCTGGGTTTGGTCCCCAGCACCACACAAAAAGAGTCCTTCTTTCTTTTTAAGTATGTACCTTTTTTTCAGACTGGGCTACATGATCACTGAGGTATTCTGTGACTATTTAATTAGACATAAAATGATAACCAAATCTACACATCACTACACTGAAGAACAACTTTTCAGCCATGAAGAAATCATCTGCATGTTCACTTGACTGTAGAATATTTCCCAGGCTGGAAAATTAGGAAACAAAGCCAGCATCAAATCCCCCTTTTCTTACTAAAGTACCTCACCCTGCTTGGTGACATATGTCCTTCATGTTATATTTGGGATGTGATTTGAAATGCAAACATGTCTATGTGGCTATAGCAACGGCTTACATTGTACAAGCTAGTGCATAAATGATATGCTGTTATCTCAGAAGAGACTTTGAAAAGCATTTGCTGAAGTGAGACATAAAGGCTATCTAGATTGAAGGCAGAAGAGGAAATGCCGGGGTCACAGTGTACACAAACATTTTCTACACTGAATAGAGGTTGGGCATGTTTCAAAACCAAACTAGTTGTTTCATCGTTTTGAAAAGGTTGGCTACTTTAAGTAGGAACTGATGAAAAGTAAAAAAGAAAGATTTCAACTTTAGCAACGTATCTATAGCATGGACCAATCAATTCGCTTTTGAAGTGTTATTTTAAAAAACAATTCACAATATAGAAAGTAACAAGTGTTACCTAAAAAAACCCAGAATATTCAAATAATAGAATAACTATATTGAATTTCAGAATTTAAAGCTTCAAACAAATTATGGCTGTTTTCAGAAAAGGAAGCTAGTTTCTAAAACATTAAGTATTTCACCCATTTTCCCATTGCTAATCAGTGAATCTAATTCAGTAACTCATGATAGGACTGTTCCCTTCTTTAAATAAATATATAATGCAGATACAATTTAAAAAATTCTTGAAAATGAACTGGCACATACCACTGTGTGGACTTGGTCATAGGTACTTTGGATTTTCCCATTTACCTTGTTTTTACCTGACAAAAAAAAGGGGGGAGTGACATTATTTTAATTCTTCTTGCTCCTTAGTCCAGTTCAGGTTATCATTATGAAGACAGCCACAGTTCTGCTCTAACAAGCATATTAATTACTACTCTTTCAAATATTGTTTCCAATTAAGTTTGAGAGGATAACTAGAAGAAAACTGAGGATTCCCCAAAATATTTTATGTCTACTTCTACTAATATATATTTCCATTCTAAACTTTTATATATATTATTATTTTTTGGCTCAGTTGGTGTTCACTGGTCAGCAATTTATTCTAAAATACTACAACGGCCTTTAACATCAACAGAGACATCAAATATTTGTTTACTACTCATTTTAAAAATCATATATTATTTAAAAAAAAGATTGTGAAGGGCTGGAGTGGTGGCTCAGCAGTCATAGTGCTTGCCTGGCATATGCAAGAACGTGGGTTTGTACTCCCTCACCATATATACAGCTAAGTGTTGGAGCATCGAAAGCCACATGAAAAACTAAGTAAAATTGATTCTCTCTCTGTCCCTCTAGAAAAAGTTTTGAAATATCAATACTTACATTCTATTCTTTTTGCATTTTTAAAAATACTAGAATATACAGATTAACTAATTTCATATCATAACACTGATTAATTAAAAATTAGATAATTTAAAAAATTAGATAATTATGGAAAAAAGGAAACAAATTTGAAAACTTACTGACACATACAATTCCAGGTACTTACTTCCAATAATGGTCTTGTGGTTGAAAATTTTACTCCAAATTCCCCCTTCCACATTGTCTTTTACTCCAAATTCATAAACTGTGTTGGGCTTTAGATTTTCCACAATTGTTTCAGTGGCTGGACAGAGTTGAAAAATCCATTTTTTTTCCTTATCCTTTTCTCTATAGCGAATAGTGTAAAATCTGTTGAACCAAAATATAACACCTTAACGTCACAGGGAAATTCACAAAGTAATTTTAAGTTTCTTAATGTATCACAGACATCCATCTGCTTAGGAAACTATATTTAATATTGGAGTGTTCAGAGAACAAGGAAAAAAATAGCTCTACTGTGCTTATGTTTTTCATTTGATTGCAAGTCGGGGGTCCATATAGTAGCACAGTTATGGTCTCACAGAATTCATAATTCTCACTTCTATTATTTGTGACTTCATAAAATGAAATTTGTAAACATTATTCATTCTTTTTCTGATTTTACATACAGCAGAACATAGGTGTCATTTTATAAATACTTAATATCATAGTTTCATAATTTTATGAGTTTAAGCCTCTTAATTCCAAGGAAAATACCTTAAAGGTAATATTGTTCATTTTTATAAGATGAGCCTGACACTCTAAGATGTGTCCCGGATGGCATTTTAAGGGTAAAATAACCTTGTTGTTACAAAAGAGAATTAAGACCAATAGCCAAACTAAGGGTACAGTGAGAAAACGTAATGCAAACTCAAGATCACTGCTATTATGTGCCCTTTGCTTGGTCCTTTTCGTACCCAGATTCATATCTGTCAAACGAAAGATAATCTTCATCACTAGTTTTTGTACCTTTACTATTTCCTGTTTGACATAGATTTTCTCATCTGTCACAAAACATCTTAAGTGATAGAAATTATTAATCCTCTTTTATAAATGGGAAAACTGAGCTTCAGAACAATCACTCACCTTGCCCAGGGTCACCCAGCTAGTGACTTTTATTGCCGGCAGTGGCAGAACCACAACACACAGAAAAGCTTCTCTGGCTCTGTGCAGCTAAGTGAGGCAGAGCAGGAAAGGAGCTGGTCTACTAATGCACACCTTGGTGAGAATGAAGGAACTAACACATCTCAAGCCAGGTTCAACACACAGCATAGTCAATGAAAACAGCAGATTGCAGAATAAAGCACGCAGTTTCATAACACTCACAGAAATACGAAAAATCACATGAGAGAAGACATTCGACCCTTGGTTCTCTGGGTTATGCTAACTTCACTCAGCATGATTTCTTCCATAGCCATCCATTTACCTTCAAAGGCTGCAATATCATTGTTTCTAATTGCTCAGTAGAACTCCGTGGTATATATGTACCATATCATCGCAAAAGGCGGTCAACTCTCATGTATTAAACCCTGAAAAGGTGTAGTGACATACAACCTAAGGCATTCGTAGGGATGTATGGGGAAGGAAGGGAGGGGGGGCAAGAGTCCGTAACTGGGGGGGACTTTTGGGGATAAATCTAATTTTCAGAATATAAATATATTGTTTCATTGGAAAAATAAATAAAATCACATGAAATGCTACTATATTATTCTTAGTATTATAAAGACAGAATAAACACTGGAAGAATCCTCATGTTTATAATAGTGCTTTGTTCTCCAAGGAACAGACCAAGAGAAAAATGACATATTTTAAAATTGATCTGCTTTTTAAAGTAAACATTTTAAATATATAAAATAAAACACCTGCTACAGATAATGATGGTCATAGGCATTTGGAATACTATTTTAGATTCTTTTGTCTTAAATTTTTTCTCAAAATTTAGTATGAATTCCTCACTTTTCACCTCATCAAAAGTAAATGGACTAAAATTAAGGTTAATTGCTTTTATATGAAGCTTTAGAAAGTCATTCATTTACTCAAGCTAAAAACATTTATTTCATACCTTCTAAGGATTAAATTTATTTTGATGTTCTTCAATTTCTGCAGGTAGAAGTTCTTAGTGATCCAAATACAATTACACAGAACCTTGGGATATGAGGGCCAAGACTGAACATAACTTGTGGGACTCAACATCAAACAAACATGTGGACCCCTTGCTTAAAAGTTATTAAAGCCAGGTGTGGTGGCCCATGCCTGTACTCCCAGCAGCTCCGGAGGCTGAAGTAGGAGGATTCCAGGTTCCAGGTTAGCCTCTGCAACTTAGCGAGACCCTAAGCAACTTAGTGAGAACCTGACTAAAAACTAAAAATTAAAAAAAGGGCTGGGGATATGGCTTAGTGGTAAAGCACCCTTGGGTTCGATTATTGGTACCAAAATAAATAAGTAAAAATAAAAAATAAAAGTTATTAAGAAATTTTAAGACAATGATAGTAGGGTATTAAAACAAACTTCTAAGTGAGGGAAGATTACGCATAGCTCTTGCGCCCACAGAGTCAGTAAGGGGTTATTAGTTTTAAAAGGAGAGAGGGAAGGGATACTTTTGTATATTCAGCCTAATGTCTCACTGGTTACAAAGTACTGAAATTCTTGAATCATCTATTAGCTTGCTTCTTCTTTCCATTAAAAGTTGCTCTCAGGACTCTAGTCTCTCGTTCCAAAATAGCAGAAGGCAGAAGGAGTGACAGAGGCTATTCTAGCCAAAACACAAAATGCTACTGGCAGTAAATGTTATAGAATACAAATCCTTTGTGTTTGGCAAGTCAAAATATCAACAGTGATTTATGAAATACACTTCTTGACAAGTTAGCTACATGAATTTTTGTTGTTTTTATTTTAGGCCTATTTTGGCTCTTACCAGACTTTAGAGAAACATTGAGAAGCTAAGATCAGACCAGATGGGCTACCACAAGTATGCATCTCAAGTATGAACACATGGCTATGGACTTAATTGCTCACATGATCTGGGCCCCTGCTGTGAACAGAATTACCAAAGGCCAGAAGCTATGCTTTCCAATAAACTTGATTTCACATTGTCTTCTTATGAATAAAACAACACAGAAATGTTCTATGTTTTTTAAAAATCCTGAACTTAATTTCACATTTAAATAATCTCCAGCCTGTAAATTTCTTTAAGTTCCATCACAGAGCCTCTAAAAGGCTGCCTTGTACCAAATGGCAGGCGGCCCTTCCCCTTCCCTTCTTCAGCTGAACTCACCCTTGTCAACACAGTCTAAGTTCATAACTGTGGAGGTAGTCAAGTTCGAAATGTTAAAGAAGAGAGCAAATGAGACTGTTTAGTTATCTTAGAAGCAGTGAAGTAAATTTTTCTTGATTTTAAAAAACATATAGTTCCTATGATAACAAACAGTGCTATATAACCTACTGCGTACCAAGTGCCCCATAAATATTTGTGGAGTGAACAGAATAGATATTTAGTTTCTCATTGGGTTATTTAAAAATAAGAACATAAGGGGCTGGAGCAGTGGCTCAGTGATTACGGTACTTGCCTGGCATGCGTGAGGATTTGGGTTCGAACTCCAGTGCCATGTACACAATGAAATGTTGGAGCAACGAAGGCCACATGAAAAAGACTAAATAAAAAATTGATTCTCTCACTGTCCCTCTCTCTTTAAAAAGAAATAAGAATGGGAACATAAGAACCCTAACAGTCCAATGTTTTAATGACACAAAACAAAAAATGGATTTAAGCCATTTGGGCTATGATCATATCCAGCAATGTGTCATTGCATGGGGTTTCACTTATCAAAATGCAGCATTCCTATAGAACCAATGCCAGTGGAAGCAAAATGTAATAAATGGCTACAGAACACATTTGGAGAAGACTTAATAAGTAATTTATTTCAGTTTATCCATATAATAAACCCTGAGCAGAGAATGAATTACTACTGAGGCAGAAGAAAGGCTAAGTACCTAAGACCTGCTAATCAGTGAGAGAGCCAGATACATGGTGTTTTCTGACTCTTTTTACTTTTTAGTCTGCCATGGACTCTTTCTCCTCTGTGCTTGGCAAAAGGAGATATAAAAAGACATAAAATGATGCAGAATGGAAGAACAGTAAAAGAAATTAACATTTAACATAATTCAAGGCTCTTTATTTCTTTATTGTGTACTTAACCTATAGTCATAGTCTTTTCATTGTCTGAGGTTATTCGAGATCAAATGTTGGTTGCACCTTATTTCTTGTGAATGATTAAATTTGGACACAACTGCACAGAGGCATCGTGTCTATTAAAAATATAGACAACATCCAATGAACGTCATCAGATCAGATCTGGAAAGCCTGCCTCCAGCAACTTGGATGTTAAGGACAGATCATCTCATATTCTAATCAAAGGATGAGAAGCTGGAGGAGAAGATAGCGTCTGCTTCCACTGCTGTCAGTCTCAGTGCTGACATTAACTACCGGAGCTTTAAAGAATCAGCAACTCCTCAAAACGTAGCAGAAAAAGCAGGGAGTGATTTGACCTGGATGCTAGTCAATTACAAACTAGTGCCATGACCTCAGGAGAGTATCTTTATTCACTTAGGCACCAATTATCTGAGAAAGTGATTCAGTCTACACAATCTTTTAGATCCTTACAGAAATTTATTCCAGCAATATATGACATTCTATTCCGATAAAGTATCTGAGACAAAGGTAGAAAGAGAACTAAATTTATGATGTTACCAGCAGTGATTTACAACCACGGGACAAACTGAACAACACTAAAATAAATCTAATCCTTTTACAAATTACCCCAGCTTACTGTGTGCACCTGACCACCTTTTGACTTTCTTTTTTAACCAATACTTATATTTTGATAACATTAATTATTGTATTTCCTAGAACATTTATTCCATACTTATTTCTTTCTTCATGTCAAAGGACACTCCCTAACACATTCCTTTGCTAATGTTCTTGCTTCTTGCTTTACTCAGATTGTAATCAGTGATATAAATTCTGCCCTCACTACTTCTCAAAATTAAGCTTTTATTCCATTTTCTTAATCTATTAACTGTCCAACCTTTTTCTTGATTATTTTCAAGGACCTTCTCTGAATCTAAAGTTGTTTGAATATTTTTCATCCTCCTAAAAAAATTCTTTTAATCCTGTTATATTTTAACATGAACTTCCATTTCATAATGGCCTAAAGTCTTCTCCTTTCTTTCCCAAATCAATTCCTCTCATGATCCCCTATCTGTGGACTTGGAACTTTGGGGTCTCTTTTCTCTTCATGTCCAATCAGTTGTTATGTCCACATGCTTTCCTACATGATTTTTCTTGTGCTTATCTTTTTTCTATTCCAAAGTAACACTTCAGGGCAAGTTTAGGTCCTTTCTGTCATTGGACTTTTGTGAAAATTTTCAAATTTCCTTTTTTCATTTAATATCACCCACTGCTAGCCAGTTTAAGTTCAAAAACATAAAGAAGTTCCTAGTGATTTTAGTGCTATATAAAATAAAGGAACTATCAAAACCAACAAGACTGGCAACAGACTCGGTACCATTTATTGAGTGCTCACTGCATACCAGAGACTGTTAACCCTTTCACGTGTATCATTTCATTGATATTAATGTTGTTCCTCTAATTTTACAGATGAGAAAAACAAGGTTTAAAAGAATCTATCTAAGAAATCTATCTAAGGCCTAAGAGTAGAGTTTAGTTCTAAGTTCAGCTGGTCCAACATTTGTATTTTTTTTTTAAGAGAAAGAGGAATAGTGAGAAAGAGAAAGAGAGAAAGAATCAATTTTATTTAGTTCTTCATGTGGCTTTCATTGATCTAACACTTTGCTGTGTACATGGTGCTGGGGTTCAAACCCGCATGCCAGGCAAGCGCCATAACCACCAAACCACCACTCTAGCCCCCCAGCATTTGTATTTCCAACCTTTAGGTTGTGTTGCCACCCCTACAGATGCTCACTGAAGGCTGTGCATGGGACATGCTGCATCAGGAGGCTCAAGGACTGAATGAATGGACTAGCCAGATGATTTTTGAGGCCTCTTCTTTGATATGCCACTTGCTCATTCTTTTATGCATTTTTGAGGCCTACTATTATAAAACATAAAGCCAGGTTCTTTGTGAGATGGAAGACAAATGGGTCACTGTGCAAGAGCTTCAAGAAGGAGCTACAATTCAGTGGAGGGTTAGATGTGCACATCCGCATAACTAAAGAACGGGAATGGAAGGCTGAGTGTGCAGAGGTGGGGCTCAGTCTGGCTTTCTCCAAACAGAACTTTTGAAATGGATGGACTGCATTTTAAATCCCATCTCAGTGGTGTGATTTAAGTGAGGATAACCTACCCAGGTCTGGGGAAAGAAAAATAGGCCAGACTTGCCCCTCACTCCAGGAACATGGATCAGATATGTTTTGAGATGTGGTTTTTGAGACAGCGTCTATGACCCTTTGACCAGGCAAAGGGAAGCTGGTGGAGATTCCTCAGCAGATGGATAAAGCTGGGCAGAATCTAAATCTAGGTTTACTGGCAGAGGAAGAATCTTCCTCAAAGTGCAGTCCCAATATGAGATAGCAAGAAATGAAGGATGGAAGAAACAAAATAAAAAAGGAAATAGATAAAGTTATATTTCTCTAAAAGACTTGATGAGACCACATCCTTATGGGATATGAGTACCAAGGAAACGGGACATAAAAATCAAAAGAGCTTTCAAATGGGAGAAGAGGGTAAAATGATGGCAAAACACTCTTTCAATAGTGTAAAAGATATGAATTCAGTTTGAGCTTGAAGAACGGATCACTATTACTTAGTCTTCTAATGAAAATATTCAATGGATAACTGAAAACACAGTCTTAGAATTTTGAAAATGGGTCCAGGTCATAGTTTCAGCTTTGGTAGTCATTGATATCCATGCCAGTCCTCCTGATCTCTGTAGAACAGCAACAAAAGTAATTCCTGGGAGTGATTTGAAAAAACAAAGTGTCAGGATCTTCCTCAGGCTTACCAAATTGAAATTTATATTTTAACAGGGTCCACAGAAAGATTTGCACATACATCAAAGTTTTAAAAGAAATGCTCTAGGGGCTGGAGCCATGGCTCAGCGATTACAGCACTTGCCTGGCATGCACGGGTACAGGGGTTCAAACCCCAGCACCCACGTACACAACTAAGTGTCAGAGCAACGAAAGCCATGTGAAAAACTCAATAAAATTGATTCTCTGTCTTTGTATCTCGTTCTCACTGTCCTCCTCTCTTTAAAAAAAAAAAGTAAATAAAAGAAATGCTCTACATAACAAGTTATAAAGACAAGGCATAGACAAGGAAGAAATGAAGATAAGAGAATCAAGGATAGAACACTATTTCCTATTTAGTAAGTAGGAAGAGAAGTTAACAAAGGAGAGAAGGAATGGTTAGAGGAGAAAGAAGAGAAATGTCAAACAGAGAAAGAATTCAAGACTGAGGGGATGGCCAACTATTCCACAGAGAAGATAAGAGTAATAGCTTAGAAAATTCTACTGGATTTAGCACTGAATTGATCATTGGTGACCACTAAGAGATGTTTTCATGAAATGGTAGAAAGGGAATAGAAGCCAGGAAAAAGGAATATGTGGGCGGTGTAGAAATCAAGCATGCAAGAACAGAAAATTCAGGAAAGTTTGAGAATAAAGAGATTGAAACATTGCTTGGAATACATAACAAGGTCAAGAGAAGGTTCTGGTTTGGGATATGGAAATCTTGAATATGTTTGCAAGCAGGAGCTGAGGCAAGGAAGGTGTAAAAGAAAGGAGCACATTGAGGAAGCAAAGGCTAAAGGATGTGGGAAGGGATGGAACCAGGAGCACCGTCTGAAGTCAGAGATGTGTTCCTGGGAAAAATAAAGTGAGGTAGAGGTAAAGATGAATTTGGTATGAAGAACGAGTAAGCAGATGGTTGCTAGTCTAGATTTCCTCAGTGCTGTGGAAGCCAGGATGGACTGGGGTGGGAAAAGAGCCAGGGAACGTAGCCAGGATGCTGCTGCCAGTGAGGAGTGGCTGGACTGGAATTATTAGTGTGTGGACATGGAGAAATGTAGGACAGAACAAAGATATAGATACTTCTCAAACGCGAAGGGAATATGATTTGGGGCTTTCACAAACTATATAAGATGAAAGGTCAGAAATGAATAAGTTTTCATGTTAGGGTAAAGGGAGAATTATGGAACTTCCCAAAGTAACAAAACAATATATTTCAAGAGGAAAAGCATGAATGCAATTTTGCCATGTAGAGTTTGAAGTACTAGTGACACATAAAAGTTAAAATGTTGATATTTCACAGAGCATTTATTTGGTATTTATTCACTGAAAGTCTTTTGTTCCAGATGCTGGCCTGGGAACTGGAGTGACAATGGTGGGCAAGATGCACATGGTCCCTGACCTCATAGAGCTTAAAATTTATACTATAAGACAAAAGGATAACAATGTATTGGGCTCAATCAAATGAGAATTCAGACACTGAAAATATCCATTTCTCTAAAACTTTGAAGAAAAAAAAAGTCAAGAAGAAATTTTACTGGACCAGCCAAAAAAAGGAGAGCCTTCATTCTACATTAAGAGTAAATAAACACAATTCTAAAGTGTCAGAATAATATGAAAATGATTTCTAAACAAGTTATAAAACTTTAGTAAGCTGGCAAAGGAGTGAGAACTAAAGCCATCTTGAAAACTTTAATAAGTTGGAAATATGGGAAGGAAAAAATAAGCTATTAACAGTGACATAAATTTTTGTTAAAAACACATTTTACTCTTCATCTGGGCTAATTTGGAAGGCCTTCTTTTGGCCTTAGGCATATTGGGGACAAATGTGTACATTCTTCCATTTAAAACCCATTAAGAACAAAACCTTAAATAAAGCATATCACCTCCAATGTGGACTTAGAAAAGATCTAAAAGCATGGAAGACCCACATGGAACCCGCACAAATAAGAATAGAAATGTGCCACAAAGATAAAGTTACATCCGTTGATGCTTCCAAGCTTAAAACAAAACAAAAAAGTTGGCATTTTTCTCACTGGAAATTTACTACTTACGAGTTTTGAAAGAAGAAGTCCAAATCCAAAGAACAAAGGGAAAACTTTCCCAATACATTATTTGCATAGGATAAAGGAAGCTGTATAAACCAATGTGAAATGGTTTTAGTAAATCAGAGACTTTCCTGAGGGTTCCAGATATTAGAGTTCAGTGGCTTAAAAATGATACCAATTGGTATTCCTGTGGAAAGCCAAGAGCGCTCAGTTTTCAATGGTTTTATAAGAAGATATTCCTGAAGGAACACTTCAGCTGTGTAATCTTTTAATTTTCAAGAAGTAATCATCCTCTTTAGTCATTATTGCCTATTGTAACCTACTGGATTGGTCTAAACTCTAAAAAAAATTGCACAAACATATGAGGGTAGAGATTGCCAAGTCTGCTCTCAATTATACTTATTTACAGTTCCGTTGGCTTTGTTTGGGTGTTTATAATATGTACAGTATTTTCAACACTTACAAATAAGGACTACTAATTTTTCTCAAACACAACAAAGGCTTTACATGTCATTTTTTTTAATAAACTGTACTAACTTGGAAGAAAAGAGCGGAATTCACATGTACTCCAAATGTTTATTTTTAGTTGCAACTGTTTAAACTTTAAATCATATCCTCATAGTTTCCAATTTCTGTTAATAATATCTTGATTCTCCCATTCATGTTTGAAAGTATGCAAGCATCCTGATACTATTTACTGAATTTCAAGAACTTTATTCAAAGGGGCATTATGGATTTGGAATATTGTGATTTGATGTTCATGGCTCTATGTATTTGATGAGAAGGTCAAGGTCACAGGGTGTGTGCAGGGGTAAGGGTGAGGTGTGCATGTGGTCTGAGTAGCTTGGGCTTACGGTTGAGTGCCTGTGTCAAACATCCCACCTCCTTTTGTCATTTGTCCTCCCTTTCTCTGTTCTCATTGTCTCCTTGTGCTGTTAATCTGTGGCAACCTCTGTCAATCAGAACCAGTCATCATTAAATTATTTCCTGGAAATGTCAGTAGGACCAAGTGAAATAGAAGGAGAGACCTGAAAACAGGGGAGAAAATTATAACCAAAAAATAACATTGTATGAATTTGTCAGGTTACTGAACCTGTTGGAATAGCCTCAAAGATATACCCAGCAAGTTGAGTAATGGTTAAAATCAGATTGCATTTTGATATATAACTACAAAATTTCCTCCTTTTCTTCCTCTCTTCTTCCCTCTTTTTCTTCTTTCCTTTTCAAGAACAGAAAAAAATTTTTTTAATGAAAAGAAAAAAAAAAAGCAACCCACAAATGTTTATTTTCTTAGCATTGGTATCCTGGACTAATCCACCAGTAACGGGAATTATCACAGGAAAACATGTACTTTCAAGAGTTATTTCCAAGCAAAATAAGTCATGGACTTAGTGGTAGGTGAAATAAGGAATATTTCAGATTTTTGAAGCATCTCAAAATTATTTTTCAAAATACTGGGTTTTGGAAATGTCTTCTGCAAAGCACTTTGCCAAGTATTTATCTCTTGAGAACCACGGACATATGAACAAAGTTTTGATAGTTTTTTTAAGTCTAGATTTCCTAATCAAAGTCATATGAAAGGTACTTATAAACATTTTAAAGGCTTCTATTTTTAGTTAAGACAAAAACAATAAAACTACAAAAATATACACAATGTAAAATAGTAGATGAAAAAGTACTTAATATCCTTAGTGCAAGGGAAATACATGTCAAAACTATAATGAGTCATTACTACACTCGAATTACTACAGTGAAAAATGCTGGAAATGTAAAATGCTGCTGAGAATGTGGAACGATAAAAACCCTCATACATTTCTTAAAGAAGTGCAGATGGAAAAGTTAGATAAAAAAAGTTAACCTAGAAATTCTGATCCTACGTATATATCTAAAAGAAATTAAAGCATATATACAAAAAAGTCTTAAAATGTGTATAAAATCTATATTCATAAAAACTAACACCCAACACAATTCAGGTATTCACTAGCAGGAGAATGCATATTCCAGAACATGTTCTAGAATGGATGGTCTAGTTATTCACATAGTGGAATACTACTCAGGAATTTTTTTTTAAAAAAAGGAAAGAATGATACCTGAATAAATCTGAAAAACATGAAAGAAAACAGGTACCGCATCCTTCCCACTCTATGACGCCATTCACATTGAACTCTAGAGTAGGCAAAAACAATCTACAGTGATAGAATAAAACCAGTAACTACTTGGAGGTAGTTGATTTCTAGGGTGATAAAAACATTCTATTTCTGGAATTTACAAAACACATGGTTTTTCTACATTTACAACTCATCAAGTCATAAGGTTTGTGCACTTCACTATGTTTAAATTATAGCTCAATTTTTTATTTAGAATGGGGAATGATAAAACTTTGCAGGTTAAAAAAATACTGAGTATTTAAAATAAAAATACTTTAAAATATAGTCTTGATTGAAGCTTAAAAACTTGAATATTTGTCTAATTTCTGAATTTTGAACTTAATATAGTAAACATTTATGAAGAAGAATAGTCTTTACATATAGCTCAAAAATACCATTTTCTAAGTAAATTAGAATCATGGTTCAGTGTTTATTTAATGTAGTGCCTGGTGCATGTACACAGAGCCAAATACACATGCTGGATGGAAAGATGAATAAGTGGCAGTGATTTCATTTTATTTATTTTTACTTTTTATTTTTCAGTAACAGGGATTGAACCCAGAGGCACTTAACCACATCCCCAGCCATTTTATTTTATATTTTGAGATAGGATCTCACTAAGTTGCTTATGGCCACAATAAGTTACTTAGGGCCTAAGTTTTGAGGCTGGCGATTCTCCTGCCTTAGCCTCCCAAGCAGGTGGGATTTACATGCATATATCACTGTGTCCAGCAGTGGCACTTATTTCAAAATATACTTGATTTCTCTTACTTGTGCTGCCAAGGAAGATGGTGGCTTCATCTCTAATGGTTTTTCTTCTACCTGTATCTCCCTCATATGTCTCTTTCCTATTTTCTAAGCCACTGATTCTAACTGCAGTGAGCACTTTGAGGACTACTTCTGTAGGTAGTCCTACAGTCCTACAGGATCAAAGACCCATCCTTTCTCAAAAAATTTTCCAAATTTTTAGTTTTTTCTTAACCACCTTCAGGACCCTCCTTTGAACTTCATTACACGAATCATTGTTACTGTCCATTGGCTATTTGGTTCCATCCCCCATGTGTTTTCTTATTTGGGGTGAAATACACATCCATGTGCTTTCTACCCAAGGAGATCGTAACTCTCAAGGCTGGATCCCTGACTTATACCTCTGGGTTTTCTTCACATCCATACCAATTATACAGTTAGTAGGTGATGAGTAAGGGCTAATGGTTCTGGTATTTATACATTCTTCTAACGTGTATTCAAATACTACTAAAAGCAACTGTTAATTTTCAAATAAAAAAGCCCAAATTTTCCATTATGATGAATTTACCTGTCATTAGGACAGTGACTTGGCAGCGTCCAGTCGTGGTGTGGATTGATGAGGAAACCCCAGGAAAGGAAGACGGAGCTTGGTGTCAGAGTGCCCACCACCAGCTGGAGAGGTTTTCGAGAACGAGTTTTACCTATGAAAACAGCAAACAAGTTAGTGATGGAAACATTTAGTATATTTTACATTTTGAGTAAAATGCATAAAGATGACTTGGCAAAATACAAAAAGTAAAAGCATCAAATTCCTTTTCATATAGTTCACAAACATTAATTTTTTGTTCATGAATTTTAATATGATCAAATGAAATGCCTTTTATCAGATTAATGCACATATTTGTACATATGCATGCACGTAAACATGTGTCTGTATACATATAAACCACATCCAACTATGCTTTTTATTTTCTTGTGGGTCAAAATCCCTTGGTATACTATTATAATAAGCATGTATCTACAATGAGTACCTAAATGGAAAAGATACACACATTTTCAATAATGCTGGAAAAGCAAGAGTAGTGGAGGAAGCACAGTTGTTTTGATGGGGATGGGACTAATGGGATTGGGGCAAAATCAAGTGCTATGCTGAGGAACCACTGTGTATTGAAGGACACGGAGTAGACATTTTAATTTTCAAAATTATTTGAAACTTCAGGAATGAGAAGAGAGGAAGAGGAATCATGGAACCAATACTAGTTCAATCAAGGCAAATAAAATAAAAGAAGCCTAGTAAAACTACATACAGTGAACATAAGAGATATACATTCATTACCATTTTTTGTTTCATGAGACTGTTTTATTTGCTATAAGGAAGAACTTGTATTATCTTAATCTAATAGAGTAGGAGACAAATAGCAAAATGGCCTTGAGACTTTCATTAAGGTTGGTAGGAGGGCACCCCTTAAATGAGACTATTAGTGTTTACTTGAGTAAAATGCTTTTGAAAACTGTGCCATGCATGTTGCTTTACATTCTGTAAGTTGTTCTTTTGGTAAGAAATCCTTGAGTCCAGAGTATATATAAACTGTTGGTGGCACACTGTCTTGATATAGGATAGTTGACTCTATTTTGTACTGATTACAAAAATTGTACATATTTATGGAATGCCAGGCAACACTTTGATTCCTGTATATATTGTACAATGTTCTAATAAGGATAAACACTTCACTCATCAGTTCTTTCTGGTGAAAACATTCACCATCTTCTCATTTAAATCTTTAAACAAACTTTATTGCTGTTTGTACTTTATTGTTATCTGTGGTGGTGTGGTTTGCAGAGGTGTCTCTCGAAGGTCAATGTGCTAAACGCTTGGTCCTCAGCCAAGGCACTACTGGGAGTGGACCTACTGAGAGGTCTTTAGGTCACGGAGGGTATGCCCTTGAAGGGGTCTGTGGGGCTCCAATCCCTTCATCTTTCTTGGCCAGGAGGTTAGCAGCTTTGCTGTCACACGTTACTGTCATGATGTGCCACCATAGCCCTGAGCATTGGGCCAACTGATCTTGGACTAAAACCTCAAAAACTGTGAGCCAAAATGATCTCTTTATAAGCTGGTTATCTTGGGTATCTGTTATAATAGCAGAAAACTAACACTCAGTCACATGTTATGGTTTAGATATGCGGTGTTCTCCAATAGCTCATGTGTGAGACAGTTCCAGAAAGTTTAGACGTGCAATGATCGGGTTATGAGAGCTTTAACCTAATCAGGGCATTGATCCACTGATTAGGATCAACTGGATGGTAATTATAGGCAGCTAGGGTGTGGCTGAAAGAGTCGGGTCATTGTGGCATGCCTTTGGGGTATATATTTTGTCCCTGATGAGAGGAATCTCTATTTCCTGATTGTCATGTCCTGAGCTGTTTTGCTCTATCATACCCTCTGTCTTGATGTTCTGCTTCACCTCAGGCCCGTAAGAATGGAGTCAGCAGTCCATGGACTGAGACCTCTTAAATTGTGAGCCCGAAAATAAACTTTTCCTCCTCTGAAATTATTATCAGGTCTTCTGATCACAGTGGTGAAAAAGCTGATGAAAACATCACCCTACTTTACAACGTAATACCAGAACTCTCTCTTAACTAGGACAGTTCACTTTTTGAAGATGTTTAAAATAATTCACAAGGATAGCTATCATTTCCTTGGTCACAAACATTCATTTATCCTTCTAGGTAAATTTTTCCAGATCCACCAATAATCAGACCTTATGCAATAGTGATTCAAATAGTCTGTGTCTGACCTCCAAGAGGGTCAGATAAAAATCTCAACTGATAATGGAGTCACATACAGGTTCAAAAAATCTACAGATGATTCTGATATTCTTTATTCCAACCTTAAGGTGATTTTGACTAATGTAATATTTTAATTTTACAGACCAACAGTAAGGGTAAGAAAAGGTTAAGGGTATTCAAAGTCACATGCAAAGCAAGGTCAAAAGTCATCATTATCTAGTTTTCTTTTTAATACACACTGGCTTAACTTACCATATGGAACAAAATGCTACCTAGAGATGGAAGACAGAGTTTTCTTTCCCCAGGTACATCGAAAGCTTATATGACCAAAAATAGTTATTTCATTAAGTTTTGATCTTAATATAAAAAGATTAAATAATTAGAATTTGTGTGCTAGATGCAAATATGAGTAAAACCTATCCATTAGTCATTATATTACTCCAAATGCAGATTACAAAAACAAAAATATATCCACTGCCTGAAAGGAAAGGTGGGGTATCATATCCTGAGCAAGATGAAACCATTTCCTGAGTTAGTCATAATAAAGTGAAAAATAATATCTAAGCCCAGTGTCATAGAAACCTCAAAATGAAGTGAAGTTATAAAGTGCTACTAAAGTGTAATCACTTTCCTGAATTTCTTTATGTTTTTTATTTGTACTATTATATTTGTATCAGGAAATAGTTCAATACTCACATGAAAATATAGTCCAAGAAAAACAGAATCATGCTTCTTTATGTTCAGCACTTTGAAATATTGGGAGTACAACTATTTTAAAGTGTGGGGAAAGCTGTCTGTATAACTCTCAGCAATGCATCCCAAGAAATGACTGAAATTTCCCTTTAGCTGTGAGATAATTTAAGAGACCAGGGTGATGTGTTTCTCAAAATACTTGAAAATTCAATGCTTCTCTTAAAAAAAGTGGCAATCAAGGTAAAGGAAGGGAGGGGATAGGATTGTGGTAACTGATTTCTGGAACCAACCCTGGGTTGATAGATCTGTATTCAGAAGACTGAACACAGAAATTTCAAAGGGCCCTAGTATTTAGTATAATTAAACAGTTGAATACTTTCTCCTGTTTTATCCCTGTAAATAAAACAGCAAGCAAACAACAACAAAAACACTCTTTTCTGGTAGTATCCCATGTTCCATAAAAGATGAACATGACTAGGAACTAATTATTTGGAAAACAGAAAAACCAAAGTAAAACTGTGATTAATTACAGGGATAAGAAGATGCTGTATCAGACCGAAAAGTGCATCAAAGCCTCTCCCAGGTTTTCTTTAAGCAATGCTCTACTTGTTTGATCTGAGGGCTCTTAATAGTTAAATTAGACTTTGTATGCTTCTCATCTTCCTTTACTCATGCTTCAAGTGCCCACGTTTTTATTCACATGTCACCCACTTTCCTGTTTCCAGTCTTGGAAAGTTGGTGCTGCTATTGCTACTGTGTTATAAAAGGAGTCATTCTTCCATGTTTGAATATAAAGAAGTAGTTTAGAAGGGAGAGAGGAGTAAGTAAAACCCAAATTCAAGTCCATTCAACACACATACAAATAAATTATCATTTTGAAATGTAAACAGTCTCCTTGAGCAAAGGTTGGACATAAAACTTTGCACTTGAAATCTGAAAGGCACCATGGTGGGCAAAAATGCGCATCTTGCAGTCAGTCAGTCAGGTTAACAGGAGCTAACCCCAGGTGAGCACTGACCACGGGACAGGAGCTGTGAATAACTCATTTGATCCTCACCACAACCCCATTATGGAGCAGAACAGAGGTGTTGAAAGGTTCAATAACTCTCTAAATCCCTGTCTGCAGGTGATTGTGCTGGAACAAGATCCCAAGCAGCTTCTACCACTAAGTGAATTCTCCAACCCAGGGTAAACGGTGGCCTAAAGACTTCCATCTGTCTACTTCACACATTCCTAAGACATCTCCAAGGCTTTAGTCTCCATATAGAGAAAAAAGAATGAACAGTTGTGGTTTAAAGTTAATAAATGAAAATGACTGTACCTGAGCATGACTTCTTTTGACTTGGAGGGGGAGCAGGTCGCACAACTATCAGATATTTTGGCTCTGCATCTGGAAGCAAGAACATCATTTATTAGTAAAACCATTTAAGAACAAGCACTGGAGTAGCATGCTCACACCCAAACTCAGGATTCCCTGGACTTCAGAGTTCGCGATCCTCCATAACCACAGTACCAGTGAATGAGAGAACCCAGGAATTGGAAAGTTAATACTTCCTGAGAAGCCCAATAAATTTTCAAAATGAAAATTAAATCCAGATTTTCAAAGCCAAAAGGACAGGGGTGAAAGAGAGGCCTTTAAAAATAAATCATGCTTGGGGCTGAAGCAATGGCTCAGTGGTTAGGCATTTGCTTGGCATTTATGAGGCTGTGGGTTCAAACCCCAGCTCCAAGTACACAATGCAGTGTCGGAACAACAAAAGCCAAATGAAAAAACAAATAATATTCTCGTTCTCTCTTTTTCCCTCTCTTAAAAAAAATTATGCTAGAGACAGATTTTATGCCACATCAATGGCCACATTTCATTGTCTCCGTAAGGAGATTTTTTAACAAATTAGATCATGTTCATTCTGTCAGCCCACGCCTCACAGAGGGGTGGTCTAATACTTCAAAATCAGAAGGAAAGTTCTATCTGCATAAGACACATGGTTATTATCTGTTGTATGGTCTGAGATTCCTTGGAATTCCTGGGAACTTGAATATTATGCCCTACCTTTTGTTCTGTTTGTATAACTTCTCATACTCTTCATATCTATCAGTCATTTCTAATAACCATTCTTTAAGCAAAGTCATACTTTACAGGTTGGTATAGTTTTCACATGAAATGTGTATGAACAAAATACGTTAATAAAGAACCTTTTAAAATACTTAGGTTTTAATAAAATTATGCAAAAGCAATCAGTATGTGCTAACTCAAAAGGAACTAAAAATTTATCAAATAATCTTCTTTAAAATTGATGCTTCCAAAATGAATGGTTGGTGAAACATATATAAATAAACCAAATGTATCTAGGGTACACAAAATCCACTTTATCAGAAACTCTATTGAATTAACTGGTTGATGAGTGTCATCTACAATATCTCTTCAGAAACTTTGGACCCTGAAATTTATTGCACACCAAATTTCATTTGGATGCTGTGGTCAACCAGAGTTTACCCCTTCTTGCTCAGGTGAATCTCATTCATATCTTCATTTTGTCTTCATTCTGGTTTTGACTATTTCCCCTTTATAAGTTTGGATCAGAGGCATGTTTGCCCAACAGTGTACAGAGCTGACTACATTTGCAGAGAACCTGGCAACTCAATTGCTTTTAATGACTTGTGCCTTTATCTTTTCCTGGACACCCTACAAAGCACCTGCCACAATAATCAACAGTGGCAAAAGCAACCAAGGCAACCTGTTGAACTCACCTCCAGACTGTCTCTTGACTACCATGCAAACAAAGCAGTGTTCATTCTATTCTAGAGGCCCAAGTGTTTGAAGGTACTTCTTGCTTATTGGGGTCTTATAAGAAATGCTTGACCCAAATGAAATAAGCAAGTTCCCTAGCAGTGATGTAACAGCCATTGCTTGATTTACTGCTGTTATGATGCGACACAGGCATTAAGCAGCTACCCTGAACTGTATGCTTTCTATATGCTAAAGACTGCTAAGAACTTTATATTTCATAACTTAATTACTCCTCATGACACTTTTATCTGATATATACTATTATCCCTATTTGTATCAGTGAGGTCACTGAGGCTGGGTGACCTTTACAGGTCTGCACGTATAGAGTCATGGGGCCCATCATCATAGGGAACCCATGCTTGGCTTGATGTCCCATTGGCGTCACCATCTTGAAATTCTTAATACTTTTATCTCTGAACTTGTCTTTTGAAAGATAAGGTGATAAGACCATTGAGCATGCCTGTAAGCAGGAGACAGGAAGATGCATCTGTGGACATTTTTTTCCTCCCTGTCTGCACAAGGAATTCCAGAGCTTCACCAGCACAGTATTCCTAAGGATCCACAGTGTGCAGAAATTCAGCAAGACCTGAAGTGGAATGGGAAGACATGTCACCTCTCTGGCTAGGGCTATGGAGGGGCTCACTGAGAGCTCTGACATGCCACACTTTATCCATTTGATTCAAAGTCTGCTTTACATGGAGAAAGAAAGCAATGGTGTTTGAAGAAACAAAAATGACCAAGGAATCCTGTCATATTCCTTCTTACTCCCATTACTTCTATTAGCCAGCCACCTATGCTGAAAATTAGTAACATGAAAGGAATGGGAAAGATAGGGAAACTCATAATTCTTAAGTTTTTTCTCATTCATAAATTAAAGAGAGAGAAAGAGAACCTTGGAAGAATGTACATGTCCTAAAAATGAAATAAAAATTTGAGTTAGTTTTGTGCAGCACTTTCACTATTCTGGTGGGGAAAAATACATATAAATGTAGAAACTATAAAATATAAATTATGCAGAATAGAAATGGAAATATTGTTCTTTAGTTGTTTTAAATTCTCATGTCAGTGTTCCTGATGGAGCACAAAGACTCCCACAAAACACATATGTTGGAAGTATTTAACGAGCAGTGAGCCGACACACACCAGGTCCTGACATCTGTTCCAATTTGCGATTGGCGGTAACAGCCTATGCTTTATTCAATGTGACTATGAACATAACTATTTTTAAAATGCTCACATCACATAACCATATGTCTTGGATCACAGCATTCTCTTTGGCTTCTGTATTTAGTTTTCTAGTATTTCAAGACTTTTAAAAACATTAAGCATGATTAAATAGTCCATCACATTGCATGGGAATTAGCTATTAGGAAAGAAAATTTAAGATAAGTATATTCTACACAAATTTTCTTATTGACAATTTTGTTACATGCCTTCTCATGTAATAAGTTTTGGCAGAATTTCTGATAAGGCCACAATGCATAGATTTCCAGGGTGCTAAAAATCCACAAATGTATTTAATTTGCTTAATATTAAAAATGATCTGTGGTAGAGGACAGAACAGCTTTCTACTGAAGGAAATTGAATACGAATTGCATCCATTTTCTCTTTGAGGTGCCTCCTCACTCTACAGAATGTGGTTGTCTTCTTCAATCACAAGACAGATTTGCCTTGCTCTCAGGGAGAATTTAAAAAGCAGAAATTAGCAGCCGGTATGAGTGAATTTTGTTAATACAGTAGCCCCTGCCCATCATATATTTTATTTAATTACATAAGAAAAACATAAGTCCTCCAGTAAATATATGCACGGCATCAAACAATTGGGAATAATCTTTTGACATAGCCCCCTTTCTAAAGACTTTCCTCAGTCCCTGATGTCATAAGATATAAAGAGGCACTTTCTCCTTGAACTAAAGACAGTCTGATTTGCAAATATCTTGCTATAGAACAGATGTGTGGAGAGTGACGGGCAGGGGAGAGATGAGATTCCCTCTGCTCAGACTACCATTCTTTAAACATTTGTGTCTCGTTAAACCCATTCAAGATCAGATGCCCTTCAAGAAGACCCAGAGACAAGTTTCAAGAACAAAATATATTTCACCTTGGCTCTGAGCCTCTTAAGAACAGTCTGTAAACATTTTTGTGAGTAATTAGGTTTATTTTTGATGTTACAAAAAGATATATGATTGTTCCTATGGTGATTTGGAGGTTTAAAAAAGAACATTCCTGGGGAATACTCAGAGAAGGAAAGAGATAAGCCCATGTGGGTCCCAATGGAAGAGGCTGGATTTGCCTCCCGAACTTGGCTGGTAGGAACTTTGGAAGCTACTGCTTTGGTGGCTTAAACCATACCCTAAATACCAGCAAGAAGAATACTGGGCATTGAGTCTCTGGGCTGCTTGTAGGAGGACCTTCTCCAAGGAGCTGTGCCCCCCACAATGGGATTCTGGCCAGCAGGCACCTGACCAGATGGTGAAGGACCAGCACACCTGGGGCTCACTCAGCACAGAAGTGGGGACTGCAAAAGGGGCCCACCCTGGGGCTCTTCAACCACATGTGACAGTCAGACAGGCTTCCATTTGGGCTATACTGGCTCCTTGAGATTTTGAAAAACTGGGAAGAAATGGAGTCTTAATGAAAATTTGATTTCCTACTAATCTAGCAGATGAAAGCCTACTGCTTTGAATTCAATTCAGAGACATGAAAGGCAACATAGTTATGTATGAAACCCAAATGGTAATTTAGCAGTATTGAATATAAAGCCATTTTGTAACAAATGGCATATAAAAATTCAGGATTCCACATTTCACTGAATCTAAAACACACTTTTCCCACAGCTCTGAACAACTCTCAACGCATTTTAAACTTGATGGTATTTGATTGCTGCAGTTGGCTAGGAGCAGTGATCTTGCTGCCACTGCCTGACATCTTCTAGTAAGGTCAAAAAAGTGACGGCTTCAAAAAGGGCAGAAGAGGGTCGGCGATCTGGAATGACCCCCCAGGGAACTGTTTCTAAAAGGCTGCATCACCAGTGTTCTTGCTGGCACAGAAAATGGTACTGTGTGGAAAGAGAGGGTAACTCCGTCAGTGGGAAACCAGGAGTTGGACTCTCAGCATGGAGTCAACAACAATTTAACCTTTTTTTTAACTTGTGCTTTATTATATATGTATTAAGGAATTGAGTTTCTGTACAATCATAAATGCATATAAGATAACAATATGATATTCATGTATGCTTAAATCAGAATAACTTCCTAGATCCCTTTTAATGTGTATGGTTTTTAAGTAATAGATATATTCTCCCCGTATCCCAAATAGTCTAACCATAAGAAAAACAGCTAAAACTAAATTGAAGAACATTCTGCTAAATGCCAAATCAGGATCTCTCAAAACTTTCAAGGTCATCAAAAAAAAAAAAAAGAAATGTGGGAGAAATGGACAGAGCCTATAGGAAATTTGACTATTAAATAAATATACTGTGGTATCCTGGATGGAATCCTAAACACACACACAAAAAATACCTAACATGAAAACTAAGGAAATCAAATAGAACAGACTTTCACTAATAATGTATCTGTATTGGATCATTAGTTGTAATAAATATATCACATTAATAGGTTATGATGGAAGAAACGCATATAAAGTATACAGGAATTCTGGGAGGAATTCTGGGCATTATCTTTACAACTTTTCTACAAATTTAAAGCTCTTCTAAAATAGATTAGAAATGTGCCAAAAAAGGCAATATAAAATTTATGCACCAATAAGTTAAAGAAGGTGGTTTTTCAATAATAATAATAGCCCTAAGGGATATGAAAGCAGTGTCATTAGCAGTTTTATTTATTTTTAGTTTTATATAGTGCCATAATTTAAAGTAAAAGGTATCTTAGAAATTGATGGAAACAAGGTTAACTACTTTAACTAGAAGTCAGTGTGGCACATTTTAAGAGCTGTAATAAGAATAAAAACCACTCAAACAGATTTATGCCTATGAAAACCTCCCTAACAGTAATATTATCACTTCTTGTTTGCAACTGTGTCCATGTGCCATATTTAGCTGTAATCTAAACTGAATGGGTACAACCCAATTTTTTTTAAGTTAAATTGATTTTTATTTCTTTTAACCCAATATCTAGTAAATGTTAGCATTTTGACATACTTAATATAAAAACAATACAATATTTATGTTCTTTACTATAACATTCTTAGAAATCTAGAGAACGCTTTATATTTATATCTCAAATTGCCCTTGCTGAATGGCTTAAGTGGCAAATAGCTATAATATTGGACAATACAGGTATACACCTTAGAGTTACCCAGCCTTCACTTTCTGTCTTGACTTCCGGTTCCAAACGGTTGCCACATTTCTGCAATATCTCTTGTAACTATCTTGCTATTCCCAAGGCCTGTATTTTTTTTT